>QFFB01009951.1:1466-15151 GCA_003316465.1 Ramaria cf. rubripermanens
GTGGTTATGAGAGAAAGTCCCTACGTATTCAATTTCGACAATCATCAGGTACCTGCGAGTAGTCGCGCAACCAATTGCCCTTATTTACGCACGACAGCATCAACAACACGTGCCGCCGATGGCATATCCAGCACGGACTCACGAAGTATATCCTATTCATATCCATCTTGCTGAACTTGCCGCCTGATCCAAAGGAAAAGAGCGCTGCAGCAAAGGCCAACCACCCGGTGCTCTCCCGGCCCAGATGCTTCACCAGCTTTGGGAGGATTTCCTCTATATCACCATGTCGAAAAGCCTTGTCTGTAACGTCGACGAAACATAAGCCGCTCACGCTCGTCTGCTTCTAGTAATATGGGCTAGCGCTTGCCGTTTAGGTATGCGTAGTTTGGAATGAAGCCTGCACCGAAGGAAGTCACCGGCTCTGTTAGTATTAGGAAGATGATACACGTTAGAATAAAAGATATAGCCTTAGGCATGGTGATGGTGGGAGAGAAAGAAGAGACGAACACGTTTCCGATGTGGCACCCATTCATTCTACTATTATTCCCGAGTCAGGGAATCCTCGGCTAGATCTTGAGCGTAAAATTCTTTGTGCGGGTTACAAAAATTACGGTAACCGTACGTCATAGTCCTTACGCCACATCGTGTGCAACGGAACGTAATCACAATAAAAACGTGGCAATATTTATGTAAGTGAACTACAAAAACTAGAGGCAGAAACATGCAGGGTCGAGATTGATGCGTGTGCGAGAGCGATGGAGAAACACAGGAAACAATGCTGATGATGCGAAAAGTTAGAGTGGGGTGTAATTAGCTACATATGCATGCATGCATCTAATGAGGAGACGAATTGCAAAGTGAAGAATGTATGGTACTATGAGTCGGATGAAAACGTCAATAATTAATTTAAATGTCTTGACCTCGGGGATCCAGCAGGCGAGGCAATGATAGAATTGCTGACGGGATGGAGGTCCCAAACTCAAGTCTGCGCACCGTGAAACGCGAGAAGAAGCATCGCATCGTCAACGCTCGGGTGGTTTGGATGGTTCGACTTTATACGATGTTCAGCAGGGCTGGCAGAGCCACGTGAGGACGAGGGTGTGGTGGCATGGGACGTTCGGGGAACCTTTTCCGTGCAGGGAAGAATGCTTTGTGGTTCAGGGGTGACGGCCTCGTGAGCAGTGTCAGATTCGGTGCCTAGCTCAGAGCGTAACTCATGATCATGGTCATGTTCGGGATTGCCCTCAAACTGGGCATCGTCGTGACCTCTGGTAAAGATATACTCAGGAGAGTGGTCAAAGGCCGAGCGACCGAATCTGGAGGTGGAGCGACCGAATCCGGAGGTGTCGTCGTATACTGCAAAGTGTGGTCCCCGCTCATCGTATGCTTCCCTTGATCCCGCGTGCGCCTCTCCTCGATGCCGTACGAAATATACGTCCGGACGCTCGTAATCGTAGTCCATATCAACGGAACCCACTGTCGAGCTTGTTTCAAATGCGCCTGAATGCGCATGTGACATGGATGCGGCAGCAGACATTGCGTCGTCTTCATCGTCGTCGAACGCTGCAACTCGACAGCGCTTATTTTGCCGTGTTTGACCGCGTTCACGGCTACGACCCCGTTTACCGGAGTGGGAGATACCTTCCGCCTCGAGTGCACGCCGTTCCTTCTTTCTGGCCGTCTGCCTCAGATTGCGGAACCAGTTTGTAACTTTGCCCAGCTCCCTGCAGAAAAAAGTGAGTAGAATAAAGTGTACAAACATGAGGCACGTGCGTACATGCCGATTTCACGACCCACTCTGGTACGCTCCTCAATAGTGGGGCTCGAGGTAACGGCATGGAGTGCGCGCAAGGCCACGAGCTGATGACCGGTCGGTCGGGATCGTTTTCCACGGGGAACCTGGTCAGCCGCCCCGCCTTCGTTATAATCGACTTCAGCTCCATGCATGCTTTCGCCGCCAAAGTTGGACGCGTTTGTGGATGCGGCGCTAGGACTGGTGGCACGGGAGACCTGGAAAGAGGACAGCAGCGGTGTGGGGGCACGGGAGGGAGTGCCGGGTGCAGGAATGGTGTCTGGTGCGGGAAGAGGTGGATGTTGTGCGGCGGTCTCTGCGGATGGGATATCGTCCTTCTCAAGATCAGAGAAAGAAGTCACGATGGCTGCGCCTGATAGTGGCAGTGCTAACTCGGTCAATTGCTGCTGACGAGCGGCGGCCTGGGCGACGATAATATCCCTGACGGGATCGATGCGATGCCTTGTACGGAGTGTGGTTGACTGATGATCATGGTCCCGTGGCTGTTCGGCAGCCCCTCCCTCGTCGGCAGAAACATGGGGGTGATTCACGTTGTCGATCATGGGGTGTGGTGGGCTCCGGGGAGGACTGGGACTCGGGAATCTGGTCCTGCTTGGGCTCCTGCTTGGTGCGTATGACTTTGGTGGTTGAGCTGCGGCCGGATTGCGTTTCTTGGCGGTGCTGCGTTGGTTCTGGAACCAGTTTGTTACCGACTGATAGCGCCTGAGACAACGGGGTGAGCAAAGTGAGATGAAGGAAGGAAGAGGAGCAGGAACGGAGATGAAAGGGAGGGAAAAGGTCACGTGATTTTGTCACATTAAAGCAGACGGGATTTGCCGAGGGAAAAATGGGCCTATGCCACGTGGGCATGACGATGAAGAGAGGAGCTCACATTCCGATTTTGTGGCCGAGTGCTTCACGGACGTCGCGGGGGGGGTGGCGACTTGTGGCGTAGAGAGCCTTGAGCTCGGAGAGCTGGGCAGCAGTGGGGCGGACACGCTGCTTGTTGCGTGCGGTCACGGGCGGGGGCTCGCTCGCATAGAGGAAGGTAGGAAAGGGGGCGGAGAGACGGGCAGCACGTCTGCTGGAGAGGGCGGGGGGTGGGAGACTGGGATCGTCGGGGGTGTGGTGCTCGTAGGGGTGGAAGGTGAAGGACGGGGAGGCACGGTAGTGGGGCGGGGAGCGGGGAGCGGGCTGGAGGGCGAGGAAAGCGGAGGGACGGGGGGACATGGACATGGTGGTAAAAGAAGAAAGGTTGGGCAGGGTGTGATTTAAAGCAGGCGTTTAGCAAATGTGGTTTGTAATCGGGAGATATACGTTTACTTAGGCACGACGCCACCAGCAACGCTATTTAATTAGACGCTCATTATGGACTGTGGTTACGACATTTCTGCTTCAAGCCGAGAGACAGGGGAGCCATTGAGCTTGGCCGGCAGGGGTATACTGAGTCCGTCCTTCCAACCACAACCATGTCAGGTCGGGAGCTCCTCGATGTAGAAGACGGCGACACACGCCAGCAGCGCATTCGTGAGTCCCATCGTCGCTCCTCGAATGCGGTGCTGTATACTGCGCAGAAACTCTCCTCGAAAGCACGGACGCTGCCACCGCAGCTACACGACCCAGGCGCCCCCCGACTTTGCCGCCCTCACGCCCCCATCTGGTACCACTAAGCGACCGTATGTCCTTAATTGCCCTTGCAGTGCCAGCCTTCCCTGACTCTTGCTCACCGCTCACGTGCGCTCCTCCAGTCATATCCCGGGCCGAAGCCTTCCTGCCCCGTCTTGCAGCATCCAACGCTGATCTCGCCCGGCGCGCTGCCCTCGACCCCTCCAGCGTCGATATCGAGCACCTCCCCGAGGATTCCGGAAATCCCCATATCGAGATGGTAAGCACAATCCCATGTACCCCATCTGTCCTACGTCGTCGCTACCCGCAGAACCTCGGTCTTGGCGTCTTTGAGCAACGTCCTCGCCCCGCACACGGGCCTGCAAACCGTCCCGAGCAGCTTCCGTCCGATTCTTCGTCCAGCGACGCCTCGTCTGGTTCAGAGGACTCCGACAGCAGTCCGCATGAAAGCCGAAGCGACGACAGCGATCCCAGCAAACTCATCCCCCACCCTGCAGAACCCGCCACAAAGCCGGATATACTGGTCCTCAATTCTCATTCCAACGATAATGACCCCTAGTCGAGCACTACCATAATCCCGAGGTCAGTCTGCAGTCTCATTACCGGTATATGACTGAGCGTCATGTCGGTAGCGGTATTGGATCATTTCAGATGCAGGCCTCGAGACATCCTCTCACCAATCCGACATGCAATCTTGGTCGTTGATCCCCATCGCATTTCTAACAGCCAATCTCCAAATGCTCTTTTAGCCTGCCTTCCCAACTCTCTTCCCATGCTGATGTTGTACCTGATGCCGCCAAAAAAATAAAAGAGACCATGCATTTTGTATTGCCTAGCGCGGTACATACTCTCAGTGTCTCCACACCCCAGCCTGCACGTAAGCGTGCAACCAAGGCTGCGAGAAAAGGGAACAGTTCATAGCTGATCAGTCTCCGCCAACTCAGCTTCTGGATCAAAATCCGAGTCATCGTAAGGTCGTAAGGTGATACTATCGTCGTCATGAGGGTCATCAAGTGAGCGAGCGAGCAAGAGAAAACAAAACACGGAAACAAAGAGAGTAGATCCTGGATAGATATGTATAAAGCATAACCCATTAGGCGTTATAAAAGCCTAACAACAAGGCATGAGCGAGGCGGGGATGTCTCGGAATTCGTACTAACCGCCGGACACCGGACCTTTAAGCGATCCATAATTCTCCAACAGTGCGCTGAACCGCCAGTTGAGGAAGAGCATGTATATCTACAACAAATCAATGTAGGCTATCAGTCGCGATGCACGGCAGTATCTACCTGGAAGCCCAAGTCCGCCAGCAACCCGATGATGAACGCAGTGTACAGAGTCTGGAATCCCGGCGGACATATCCCGCTCGGAAACGCCGTGGTATTCCCGTACCCAGCGGCCGCGGAAGCCGCCCACAGTCGACCATTTTGACACTCCCAGGCGATGTTGCTTTGGCTGGAGGAACTGTGAATACGGAGACGGCGCAAGCCATGTGTGTATCTCACCCTCGATTCAGTTCCCAGATCATGATGATCGCACGGACGCCGCATAGTATGATGACGACGGGCCACATGGCCTTGCAGACCCTCGACCAGAGGTACGACCGGTTAGACAGCGCGAATATGTTGATGAGTGCCGTGAGCGCGACAGTCAATGCAATAACTCCATAGATAGTCCTTCCGTGCACGTCTTGAGATATAATACACTTCATGCACCGGGATGAAGACTCACCACTCAGGGTACACAAAATAGAAGTATTGGCCATATTCTATCATGAAGACGCCCCCTGCCAGGCTGTACAACTGACATGACCTTGAGTCCGAGCAATAAGTAATAGGGATATTAGCACGAACGAAGATGACGAAAGCCCATGCCATGCCACCTGAACGCTGTAGCATCCTTCAGTACAGCCCCACGTCCGGTGCATGGGAATCTCACCAGAGGCAAAAGTAAGAGGCAGTTATCACACCTGTCATTTAGAGGTTGTGTCAACAGCAGTGAGAGTTTCCATTGAGGACAACGCACCACATGGCGAACTGAGACGAGGGTGTCTTGAACTGAAAGAAACGATCGTGGGGTGTACTCAAATACGAGCAAGCTTGCAAAGGCTTCACGCTCAGGCCAAATGACACGCTCAGGGGAGGATCCTACTAATTAAGCCCGTGAGTTTGGCGCCGTCCGACGCGGCCCAGACAATACTTTGCAGACGATCTTATACACGAGAATTACATTCCCTCACCAAACATTATCCTCAAGTTTTCCAAGCTTTCTGCATCCTCCCCAGTCTTCCCGCCCAACGCCCCCTTGATGATGGCTGTCTTCCGCTTCTGAATCTGCAAGATCCTCTCCTCAATCGTCTGTGAGATCTAGTATATACGTTAGTAATGTCTTGCAGGCTGGCCGTCGTAATCGCTCACTATGAACTGTTTGACGTGTACAGTTCTTTCCTGCCCAATGCGGTGTACACGGTCGATGGCTGCCAAAGTGTCACAACCCAACAGCCCAGCAGAAACCATGCTGCTTACGAACCTTGACTTTCTATTGCAGAGTTCCACCAACAATCCATCTATTCGATCATCAGAATAAACCACTAAAATGACTTGAATGGCGACGGACCATGTAAACGTGGTCCGCAGCCGTCAGCTGTTGGCGATACTCTCAGTATTGTAAAATCAGGTATTGAATCCAAGCTTACGTTCAGCCCAACCCCCCCTGCCTTTAAACTTACAATGAATACCTTTCCGCTTCGTGATGGGCGCGTAAACTCCTCCACTGCCACAGCCTTTTTTTTCACGTTCATATTACCGTCAAAGCGATAGAAAGCAAATCGATCTCGTCGAAGCACCACTTCAATTAGATCCAAGAAACTGGTAAATTGTGAAAAAACAACAGCCCGGAAGCAAGGGTCTTGGTCTCGCAAGCGACCTAACTCCGATGAGAATGCGGCAACATCGATTGGAATCCAGCTCACGAAGATCTTCAGAAAGCGCAGTGAGCTTTGTTGACGAGTTAAAGTTGTTTCTGCGCAGCATCACTGCGGGAGAAGAATCCCGGTCATCACCCAAGTCATCCCGATCAGGTGAACCAAGCCTCTTGGCGGGTTTTGTCCTGACCACCTCCAGTAATTGGGACTCCTGGATGTCCCATGTTACTATCGCCTGGGAATATACGGGAAAACTTACTTTCACGGGACCACCTCGGCAGATAGGACAATGGCCCTCTTCGCCTTTCTCTTCGCATGCTTGTAAAAAGGCCAGCGCACAGCTTTTACAGCTGTTGATGCATTGAATGACTTAATGCAATATACAGGCACGATTCACCCACCATGAGTGCATGCAATTCGGCACAAGTACCGGCAAGTCCATTAGGTCAAAACACACCGCACATTCCTGTCCGTCAGCTTCCTGTATCCGACTGAGGACACTTTTGGCGAATGTAGAAGAAGGTCCATCTTCAGCCTCGTTTGTCCCACGGGTATGCCTTGGAATCAGAGAATCAACATTGACATCGCCATGACTGTCTTTCGCATCCTCGGAGGCGGAGGATTCCGGGACCTGGGCCAGGCTAGGATGTAGCACCGCGCGCCGAAGCCTTCGCAGACATAAATTCAGGTGATCTCGAATAGTTGCTTTTAAGCTCATACCTCATCAGCATGGCCAAAATGTGAGTGTAGTTCTTGCCTACTAGACCCTTCGCATTCAATCTGTCGAAATTATTCTTGGCATCCATATACATGGAATCATAGATTTTACGCTCCATGGGGGTAAACTCGAGATGCTCAACGGTAACCTGGCAGAGACGTTAGCAAGCGAGCACATTCCACCTGAGATGCGCACTTCTTTAGCTGGAAGCTCCACGATACGGTTGCCGTCGCGATCGCGCATGTTCTTTTCCCGCCGAAGTAAAACGCTTTCCAAGATTACCTGCACAATCTCCACTGCCTTGGGATCACGATTCAAGAATGGAAGCTAAAGACGAATAAATCAGGAAGACATTGGTAATGCAGGCAGTGCACGCACTGTAATGAAGGACCGGAAGAAAGAATAGTCAGACCATGGTGTGTAGTCAAGGAACTTACTGCTCAATGGTTCAGCACGATTCACTTATAAAGTTATTACTTACAGTAGCGAATAAAGATCTTCCAGCTTGTTCACAATAGGAGTCCCTTGTAATATTGGGGTGAGGCCCGGACTCACTGACAAAGGCAGTAATCGAATAACTTACCAGTCAATGCCCATCTGTTTCGGGCATTGAGTGCACAGCAAGCCCTTGCTGATCGGCTAAGTCTAGATTTGCAGTTGTGTGCTTCATCGAGAACCACTCGAAACCATTCCACTATGGATAGGCGTGAGCGGACGTATATATAGTTCGTTCAAGGAAAATGACCCTGAAATAACGGCGAGCCATGTCGATTTGAGCTTTCATGTTTCGCCCATTCTGAGCCAACCACCCCATAGCTGGTGACGACGACATCGATCTTGCTGTTACCACCCAAAATGTCGTCAAGGTCATCCCGATTGTTTCCGTGCCATACTAGCACTTTTAAGCTTCCCTTTTTACTAGATCGCTCGAGTTCATTCGTCCACTGTGCCATAAGTGATGTTGGAGCAATGATGAGAGTCGTAGGAGCTGCTGATACAGAAGTTTGTGTGATAGAATCAGATATTGGCTGAAAAGCTGCGTTCAGCTTCAATTGTCGTGGCTTAGGCGGCGCTGATCGTCCTTCCGCTTCTGGCTGAACGACTGGGGGATCCATAGGTTTTACATCACGGCTCGTATGGAGAAGACTGGATACCATGATGGTTTTTCCCATGCCCACTGTTACGAGTGATGAGTTTGGAAGCTTCCGGCTTGCAAGACTTACTTTCTGTATCCCAAACCATCCATCACAACGAGGCCGGTCAGAGCTTCCCAAGTAGCAAAACAAGAACATACCGTCACTGCGAATAATTAACCTCTATTAGCAACGTTTTCCACCTGGCACATACAGCTACGTACGCCAATATCCCACCGCGACATTTTTTCTCAGCTCGAGGGAACACTAAGCTTAGTTCGCCCGAATATGGGTTAAAGTAGAACAGCTTTTGCTCTTCCGTCATATCAATGATACCGTCTGCCAGCTCTTCGTATGGGAAGGCATATCTGTCGTCTCTGTAAATCTAAACATCCCGAGTGCGATAATAAGAATGTACGTACTCTTCCCATAAAGGATGCATGGAATCAGCGTCACGAGCAGCGGCGGTTCCCGATTCTAATGAATACATCCATCTTGAGTTATTGTGAGATTCAATTTATCAAGAAAGCGGAAGATTATGCAGGTGCATAAACATACAGAAGAGCCTGCTTTTGGTATGGTCTCAAGTTCAGGGTGAAAGTCTCTGCTGGATCCATTTCAGGCATTGTCCGATCGTTTTTTTGTGCTCTGTTCAAGTCGATGGCATCAGTCAACGTCATGACCACGAGGAAAGTTTCAGACTTCTTGTAGATCATGTCCAGCTGGCCCTCGGAGAGCAACTCCGCATCATCATCATCTTCTGGGTCTACACCTTCCTCCACAGCATCGTGCCCTATTTTCTCTTTCCTCACTCGGTCACTCTGCGCCACTGTTTCCACTACATTTACGTTAGAACTCGAATCACGGAGAAACGCATTAGGACGTCTAGGAGTCAGATCAATTGCCTTGAAAAGCTCTTGTAGTGAAACTTTGCGCTCCCGAAGGCTCTGTTCGTCAAGGGTTTCTTGACCTTCGTTAAACATCGACCGTGGGTCATCAGACGAGGATGAAATTCGATGCTTCTTGAAGGCATCGGCGAGAACATAGACACGCAATTGAAGGAGCATCTCAGCACCCGTCTGCAGAGTGTCCGCACAGTCAACCATGGTACTGCCCTGGAAAGTAATGATGCCTATAGCGTCAAGATTTAGAAATATAAAGACAGAGAATGAGGGATAAGTGCTCGCCTTGGTCAAGGAGTTTGGCAACCCAAGATGCCACATTTTGGGGTAGCCTCCCGATCTCTGCATTCCTCATAAATACAGAACGAACAATGTCAGCCCCACTCACCAAATCCACGAGAGTTAGTGAATCTGACCACGTTATCGGGTTTATTCTTCTTTATAGGTTTGGATGCTGGACCCTTTTCCCTGATGTTCATCATCGACGTTAACTTTAGCTGCTTTCCTGAGGCCTTCTTGTCAGTCTTCCCCTTGGTTGGATTGGACTGTCCGGACGACGTTTCTCCTTCGTTTCTCCGAATAGATATTTCTTCGCCCGCCTTGACCCAGCCACGGCCCTTGCATGTACTCCACGCGTTGGGCACCAAAAATGAGCCAATGTATGCCGGTCTGAAACCCGCCACTTTAGACACAGTATCTAGAAGCGTCGGAGCCGGCTGTGGCTGTTTTCGCTTCTTCATACCGGATGGAGTCGCTTTTTGCTTCTTAGGCGGCGGCGGAGAGCTAGAGCGTACGGAAGATGCAGAGTCGGATACGAAACGAGGAGGAGAAGTCGCGACCACGGACGAGCTCGAGCTTGCATTCCGTATACGACGTTTAACGATATCGTCCATATTCGCAAGTCGCGAGTCATTCTCCTCATCGCTGCTCGCTAAAAACAACCGTTTCTTGGAGGTTTCTGCTGCCACGCTGCTGGCCTCATTCAGAGGGACAACATCCATGGCCATTTGAGAGTCCTCTCCTTCAGAGTCAGAAGCAAAGAACAATGGCTTGCACTTGGGTACTTCAGTCATTTCCAAAATGTTGGGTGAGACGAGTCGTGTTCGCAATTAGACGCGTCAACATACGTCCATAGAGCATGGGAACGGCTTAGCCGCTGATGTAATTATTATAATGCTACCCCTGCACAATTGTACTTTTTCATCGCCGCGGTATACCTCTACCGCGACCCCGTAATGCCCTTTGAGCAGCACCTGGTGGGGCACGTGGTCCTGGGTTAGGCTGAAAATTCAAGCTCGTCAAAACACACGGGAAAAACTAAGGAATACCAAACTCACTTGTTCGCTTTGAGGATTCCTCACAGTCTCATCCACACTTAAGATTAGGCATGCTGCTTCAACAGCACTACCAATTGCGTTAGTTTTGATCAAGCTCGGTTCCCACACGAATGCCTCCATATTGTCTCGGACACCTTCGACACCATCCACGTCGACACCCGTCCACTTCTCTCCATTTGCATGCCGCATTCGGAGTTTGTTCAACACATCAGTGGAATCCAGACCGGCATTATCTGATATTTGACGGGGGATAATCTCCAGCGCGCGAGCAAAAGCCGTAAGTATGAGCTGTTGCTTGCCAGGGATAGAAAGGGCGTATTTGCGAATATATGCTGAAAGTCCCATCTGTCATATCAAATTAGATGGCAAGATATGAAAAGTGAGGCGACGACTTGCTTCGATGGCCCCTCCCCCAGCTACTACATCACCGTTTCGTAGAGCACGCTTAACGACCATGATGGCATCATGCAAACTACGTTCCACCTCCTCAATGAACTGTTCGGCCCCACCACGCAGCAACAAAGTGCATGTTTTGGCCTTCGGACATTCCTCGAATATGTTATACCTCTCCCCTCCAACCTGTCTCTCCTGGAATATCCCGCAGGTTCCGAGATGTTCCCTTCCGATATCGGAGCATGTACTTTGGATGGAGCCACCAACGGCCTGTGTCACTCTTCTCAAATCGTCTGAGGGAACACGACCGGCGCAAAAAATGTCACGATCGGCAAACCATTGTGTGGCCAAGTCACCAATCGGGAGCTTGCTTAGTACCACCTTGGCACCTGTCTTCTCGATAGCTTCCAGCTTTCTGTATATGATCTCCCACTCGGCATCGACGATCGCTTGGTATTCCGAAACTTGTTCCACACGAACTTCGGCGTTATCTTTCTCCGCCTTGAGTTCCAGCTCGACGTTTAGGCTCAGAATTAATGGGTCTCTGAACAGTTTTGGCTGTTGCTCAGCGCCCGCGTAAGTAAACGTCTTCTTAAACGATACACCGCGGATCAAGAGTGAATCTTGCATCCCTCCTCCGGGAATCTTTTTGACACCAATCAAACTTTCATCGAGATCCTCTGGGTCCAAAGACTGCACGGCATCTACGACCATTTCTGAAAAAAAAGGTTTTTGGGACTGGATTAGTTTGGAAGACATAGATGTAGAAGCGCATTTCAGTAAAAGCGAGCGGAAACGTCTGGAAGAAAAGGTCAGAACCCTGTTTCATAGAACAAAATACACGAACTCACTGCGGATCCGACTTGTCGATGGAGATTTGAACCTCTTTTATACGTTCGATCGCCTGTGAATTCGATATAGCCAAAACCATATGTTTTAATTCCTTGCGTTGAACTTACCAGTTGTCCTGCTTTCCTCAAGCCTTTGATTATGATATGTGGGCTAACGCCCTCTTCCACATATCCTCGGACCTCCTTCAATATCTGTGCTGCTAGTAGAACAACACTCGTGGTCCCATCCCCAACTTCAGCATCCTGAGCGCGGGCAATATCAACGAGGGTCTTGGCTGCTGGATGGACGATGTCGAGCAACTTAAGAATGGTTGCGCCGTCGTTGGTAATCTGAGCGTCACCACGATCCGAAACAATGAGCTTATCCATTCCACGAGGACCCAAGGTGCTCGAAAGTGTGTCTGCTATGGCGAGACATGCCGATATGTTAGACAGTAGCTGAGGCTTGCCTTGAGAAGTATCAGTGCCCTCTCGGAGGAGGACAACCGTTGGTTGCTGTAAGCGTGTGTCAATACAATCCCATCTTTCATTCCATGAACTGACCATAGGTAGCCCGCGCTGCATTTTCAGCGTTTTTGAACTCGACCAAGTTTTTGTGGTTGGGCGTCCGCTCAGCGGGCTTTCAATGCGGTATTAGTACTAAACGCCACAAAACTCACCTCACTCTCGTTTCTTGCTCGCTTCTATTTATTTTGGATCCAGTAACATTCTAAGGATGACCAAAGGGCTTGAGCAATTGCAGTGTATTAACTATCACCCTCCTGCTAGCTTTGCCAACCGTGACCAACCGCTCATAACTTTCAAGATGGCGCGTCATCACTAAGCTCCCTCCTCTGGAGAGAATGCACATGGAGAGAATGCTGTTTCTGTACTCGTCCAGGACAACTTCTCACCCTGGTTCAGGGATGTATCTTTACCCAACCCTCATGGATGCATCGATTACCCTTGACGGGGCACGGATTATGGTTCAACAATCCCTTCCTATTTTTATCTGTCTTGAATTCCCAATCAGGTCCAGTTATTCGAGGTGGTGTTTTCTCTAATAGTTCAATTGCTACCTTGTAGAAGGCCGGTGATCACCACAGACTGGCCGGCCAATCATATGGCCAATACTTGTGATATGGCGCGACTTGTGATGGTGAGTGAGCGCCGTTGTTCCTTATTTTATTCTCGAACTTGGTCAGCAGCTCAATATAGCATGGAATCGAGGTATAATCATCGAGTTGAATGAGCAATATCAATGCTTCTTAAGGATCTCTAACACCATTAAGCAGGTCGCTCCCGACGCTCCATCTTCTTTCCAGCAAATTGCAATCAAAAGCAGAAAGCGTACAGCGCCCTCTTCGATCGACGGCTGGTCTCATATTTTCCCTGCAGTAGCGAGGAGCAACGCAATAATATCATACGTTCATGATCATATAAGTGATCAGACAAGAGTCTTCCTCCCTTCTCTGACAGGTCGCCATTTTGCCAACCAATGCCTCAGGTATCTGAACTCAAGGCGACTGTCCCTTGTTTCAGTGTGCTACGAGAATGTCCCTTGTTTTTGCAACTTTAGGAGGTAAGGAGTCATAAGCTCCTCACTGGGGCCATGAGAATGGGATTATCAGAAGACATGATGGGGACAGGATGAATACATTTCCATAAAAAATTAGCATACAATACAGTATAGTTCCTCCTTTTCAATAAATTAATAGCATACATTCTAGTGTCCATTAGTTCGTCGGTCGGCTTCTTGACCCTCAATATTTTTGATCCATGCGCCGATGGAGCCGCTATGTAAGTCTCGTAAATACAATGTTATCTGGGGAAAGGGAGAACACGTACAGAAATCCCTCATGTCGGAGGAATAGAGCGCGCTTCGTGCCTTTGCTCCAAAACCGTATTGCGTATGACAACGTAGTGACAGTCGCTGCGTAGCCTGATACACCTAAGATCCCAATGGCTGGTACTGGCACGAAATGTTACTAACCACGTATGAAACACCCTCCAAAGTATATCTTATCCAAA
>QFFB01009972.1:0-15167 GCA_003316465.1 Ramaria cf. rubripermanens
GTAAAAAACTTCATTATTTAACAATTTCCCAGGATGAGTTATTTATAAATAACTTTTTATGTCACAGTTACTCATATTCTGATTAAATTCATCATATCCTTGTGCCTCAAATATAGAATTACTTCATTATTTGCTGTGTAATGAAATAATATCCATACTTCTGCAATTATCATAATAAGCTTAAGTATGTTATTTTGAGATTTTGGAGAGTCCTCTCACCCTTTCATGCTTATTGAAATATTGAAACTTTTTCTGTTTGTCACTCAAGGTTATTATATTATTGACAGGATCTTGACTTACTTCCTTGCACTAGGTTTTTCTGACATTATGTTCCCTGTATTCAAGATTTGTTCCCCTGCCTTATGTTAATAATATGACATAAATTTCATGATTTCCCTCACAAGGATATTATATACATATGTTTGTTTATTTCTTGATTTCCACTTGATTGTTATACAATGAATAATACATGTTTTGTCCAGATTTATCAGGGCTGTTTATTATTGAAATTCAGCTGGGTTTATTCACACTTTATATATGTCTCAAATTGTAATCAAAGAATGAGGATCTTCACTGTTTGCCATGCTTCCAAATTATCAAAATAATTCCTCTATTTTCACTATTTGTTGCTGTGGGTTATGGTAAACAAACAGTGACTTGCACCTAGTGTGGATTACCATTGTACTACACAAGCCAGAGAAAGCTAGCTATGGGGTGCCAAAAGCCTACTGGCCCATTGCTCTGCTTAACACAATAGGCAAGTTGCTCACATCTATTGTCACAGAGGATTTGGTCTACATAGCAGAGAAATACAACCTTCTGCCAACAAATCACTTTGGGGGTGACCAGGCAGGAACACTACCAACTCAATGCACCTCATAATCAACAAAATCAAGGGTGTATGGTGACACAAGAAGGTGGCAGTAATGCTATTCTTGGACATTAAAGGTGCATTCCCACACACAGTCACTGACCAGCTACTCTATAATATGTGCAAGTGAAGAGTGCTGGAAGAGTATGTTCTATTTGTGGAACAGATGCTGAAAAACTACCACACACAGCTCAAGTTTGATGACTTCATCTTGGACTGGGTTAACATCAATAATGGAATTGGACAAGGTGACCCATTATCCATGATCCTGTATCTGTTCTACAATGTAGATCTCCTGGATATGGAAACAAGCAAAAGCCAAGCTGCTGTAGCATTTGTCAATGATGCCAACCTCTATGCAGGGGGTGACACCTTCAAAGAGACCTATGAAAGCATCCTAGACATGATGCTTAAACCTGGTGGTGCACAGGACTGGACCTAGACTCACCATTCAAGGTTTGAGGAATCTAAGTTTGCAGTACTAGGATTCTCCAGGAGGCGCATCCCTGACTCTCATAGGCCAGGGCAAACTGTCCCAGAACCCAGGCCAACCTTCATGTATGAAGGCACATGCGTCACACCACAAGAATCCCTTAAGTCATTAGGGGTATACTTTGATCAAGAGTTGTGTTGGAACATACAAGCTGTGAAAATGATTGCCAAGGCTGCTAAGTGGATGCTGCTATTCCATAGACTAAGCCATCTACAGAGATACACCCAATGTATATAAAGCAGCTATACCAGGCAGTAGCAATTCCAAAGATCCCCTATGCTGCAGATGTGTGGTTCACACCCATACAAAAGGGAGAGGGAAAGGTGAAGTCAACAGGCTTGGTAAGCGCCATCCATAGGCTAAATCTGTACAGTGCATGGCCACTCTAGCAATAACTGGGGCCATGAAGACCATGGCAACAGATGTGCTAGAGGCACACACAAACATACCCCCTATAGACCTGCTCCTCCTCAATGTATGTCACAGGGCAGCTATCAGACATGCCTCCCTTCCAAAATCACACCCCTGTACAAACCTGTTCAAGCTGGAGTAAGGCACATGGTTAAGCACCACCCATTTCCTCTCCACCTCCACCCCCACCTCTTTGGCATCAGCCTAGGGCACCTTGAAACAGTAGCACCATGCACCCAATCACCCAATCACCTGACTCACTTCAATGTTGTCATAGCAGAATCAAGAGATAACTCCAAGGAGGATGAACAAGGAGACACCACTGATGCAGAAGTATATGCTCATGGTTCGGGTATAGGTGGCAAAGCAGGTGCAGCTGCAGTACTCTACAGAGGAGGTCAGCTGGTGTGAACATCAAGATACTGCCTGGGCCTGCTTGCCGAACACACCACCTATGAAGCTGAAGCAGTAGGTGTAATACTTGTGCTGTATCTTGTATTGCAGGAGAAGGGGATTGCCACAGCCACTATCTGCCTGGATAACTGAGCAGTGCTTCAGTAAGTGGGGTGGACCAAGTTGTGTCCAGGTCAACACATCCTGTCACATACACACAGCATGGCCAACCACCTCTTTGCCCCACCAATCACCACAGAACAAAGGTAATGGTGGCATGGATCTCAGGGCACAATGAAGTGGCTGGGAATGAAGTGGCAGACAAGATAGCAAAGGAGGCAGCAGGGGGAAAAACCAGCCAGGCGAGTAACTTGCCCATTTTTCTGTTAAATGGTCTGCTGCTGTGTAGTCTCACAGCTGCACACCAATCGTTCAAAGCAGGAGCAGCCAATAAATGGAAAGAGCAGTGGCAACAGTCACCAAGGTACCAGTGGCTGTCAAAAGTTGACAAGTCCCTACCATCCAAGTCATGCTACAAAGCCATGGCAGGCTTCACCAGAGTGCAGATCAGTCTCATCATGCAGCTGAGAACAGGACATGCACTACTCAACAGGCACCTGCACCAAATTAGCAAGATCCCATCGCCAGAATGCACAGCATGCCACCTACAGGAAGAAACTGTTCACCACTACCTCTTTGAGTGCCCAGCCTATAATTATGCATGGGTTGCAATGGCACATGCACAAGGCAGAAAATCAAAGTCAGCAGAAGAGTTACTAGGTAAAACAGACTCAATGAAGTGGCTGTTGCACTTTGTGGAGAAGACAGGCAGGCTCCAGGCAACCTTTGGTGATATCTCACCCTCATCCCATTAAAGCAGAGTATAAGCCACAGTCTATACAGTGCAGAACATACATAGAGTCAAGAGCACAAAGTGTACCCCACATCACACCAATCCTATACTCAAACTACCCCCAGACACTGCTGCAGCTCCCTATCACCCACCCTTGAACTCAATTATCAGCTTACACAATGACAGGACCCGGTATCCATCTAGCAAGGCAGGATCAAGACAGCCCTGATGGTCAAAGTGGACTAGCAACAACAACCTTCTGCCTTATTCTTCTTTGCCTGTACAGCTGTCCCCCCATTGTGCCAGCTTACTTTGGCAGCCAAGCACTTACAATGCCAGACACCTTGCATGTTGAAGACATATCAGCAATAGCAACTACCTCCTTTTTGTCTAGGTAGGGTGGTAAATGGCCCTGCAGGGGTTGGGTTGGTGGGGGATCTGGTCCATCATTGATGTATCTACCCACCTGAGAGTGCAGGAAGATGGGAGCCCCAGGGACTGAGGGGGAAGGCCCACTCTTTTCTAGGTAGAACATATGTAGCAACCACCATAGGTTATCTTGCAGTCAAATAAAATGATGAAAAAAAAAATTTGGTGCTTTACTTGGATAACATACTTATCTACTCCAATGACTCATCCTCACACAAGCTTCATGTCAAAGAAGTACTTTGGTGACTTCATGAATATGACCTCTTCACCCAAGAGGACAAATATGAGTTCCACCAAACTATGGTTGAATTCCTCAGTTACCTCCTCTCACTTGAGGGCCTCACTATGGATGAAGCCAAGGTCAAAGTTATTCAAGATTGGCCTGAACCTCAGAAGGTCTGCAACATCCAGTCCTTCCTTAGCTTTGCCAACTTCTATTGACATTTCATTCACAACTACTCCACCATCATGGTACCCCTTGATATTTCAGTGAGGATTGCCAATAGTTCTTTGAGGTGCTAAAAAAGGCTTTCACTACTCCCCCTATACTCATGCATTGGATTCCTGACCAACCATTGATAGTGGAGACAGATGCCTCTGACTATGCTCTTGTAGTGATTGTCAGGGGACCCCCTATTTTCCACCTCCAGAGTTCTGGAGTGCCAAACTCCACTCCACTTCCACCTTCAGAGTAGCTCCAGAAGTGAAATGACTTGCATATGACATCCAGGGTTGGGTAGGGATTAGCAGAGGATAGGGTTGGGGAGTGTCAAGTGATGGCCCTAATCATAGTTGGGCATAGTATATAATACAGTCTCACTGGCAGTGGGGAACCTTAGAATTGTCTCTTTGGTTTTTGTCATTACTAGTAAGAAACAGACTCAATGAACTATCTTCTTTATTCTATCATTCCAATGGACATTCTAGCTACAATCATTTCTCTTTTATCATTCAACTTCTCTTCATGGACCTTTTTGATCTTACAACTTATTTCATCGACTCAGATTTTTCACCGAGGCGCATTTATAGGCATAGCATTATTCGAGGCGCACATTTGTGCATAGTTAGAGACGAGGTGCATTCAGATGTGTAGCACACTACTTTATAGTGTCAGTTCTTTTTCTTTTTCATCACCACTGATCAGATCATCTTTATTTCTACTCTACTTTGTCTAGCTAGTGAAGTCGACCCCTAACGAGCCAGGGGCTTGAAACTTTTCACATGCTTATTTCTTAAACATTGCGGACTTTTACTTATAGCTAGCAGAACGCAAAAATATGACTTGACCCTTTTTTCGCCCTTGCTATTGAAGGGATTATGAGCAACTTTCAGCAGTAGGTTCAGAGATTTGAGGTAGCTAAATAAATTAACTCCTCAGTGACTGTCAAGCACTAAGTATATTGAAAGAAACTACCTAAATAAATTAACTACAAGGTAATTAGTACAGAAAATATACAGAAATTATAGTGGGCTCACCTCCTCAGTGACTGTCAAGCACTGAGGAGGAAGGGTCTATGCGAGTATGTGTCTTACCCGCATATACTGCCCAACCGGCGCTTAAGCGCCCATACTCGTTCGGCGACCGAGCTGTCGGTTTGAGCCGAACTATAGGTACACATGACATAGTGATACAGAAAATCAGTAGATCTCGCAAATTAGGCGAGATAAAAATACAGAAAAATCTCAGAAAAATCATTTGAATCTCTCTTGAATATCCTATCAAGAAAAATTCTCCAAAAACGGTCTTGATAATATATTATGCTTGATTCTGAGGGTATGATGCATATATGCACCCAACAGCTATTAGTTCGGTCCTGCGACGCACTTAGTTCTATTTACCTGAGGTTCTCAGTCTTGCATCTATTGTCCAGCCCTGACTTGAGGGCTAGGATTTACCTGTTCTACCATTGATTCATTCTTTGTAACACACCTCCTGCTTCTCCAGAGTCTATCCCCTATCATATAAAAATTTTCGACACTCGACCTTGCCTTATTTTCACAGTTTTCCCCTCTGCTAGGTGAGATCCTCCTTCATTGTACATTTCATGTATTTATGTATACTTTGGTTTTCCCCTCTGCCAGCCTATGTGATCTCCACAGTGCTCAAGGGTTGCCCTTACAGTGATACTCTTGCTTTGAACTTTGGAAGGTGATGTTCACCCAATTGCCTTTCATTCCTGAACTTTCACATCAACTGAGCTCAACTACAACATTCACAATAAGGGATTCATGGCTACTCCTCTCTAATCACTTTGGGGTCAACAAGACCCTGAAACTAATTTGGAAAGACTACACTTGGCCAGGGATTAGATCCTTTGTCAAGGAGTATTGCAAGATGTGCACCACTTGTACGCACAGCAAGCCTCAACATCATAAGCCTTATGGCTTACTCAAACAGTTACCTGTGCCTGAGAAACCTTGGAACTCCATCTCTATGAACTTCATTGGGCAGCTACCCACCTCATCCAACTTCACTGCCATATTAGTGATTATTGATTGTTTCACTAGTTTTACTAAGCAGGTTATCTTGGAGGGTATTCATAAAGTCTATGTACTATGAGGTAAGAGCATATATAACACATACTATAAAACTACTATTTCTAATATATATGAATGTTGTAATACTATAGTTATGACATGATCCTGATTAATATAAAAGTTCTGTATGAACACATACATCTCAGATGAAATGATATATTATTATATAAAGAGTTGTAATGGTATGATAGTTAGGATATACGGAAGAAGTATATACTACATACAATGAAGGTATGAACAAGATGATATGTATGATAGATTCTAGTACTAATTGTGTAAGAAGATTAGTATAAGATATAATAAAAGATATTAGAAATATGAATATACAGGAGTGGATACAGTGTAGCCACTGATTGGGTTTGAGTTTTTAGGGTTAGTTTTAGGTATATCCTATAAATTCCAATATACTCTTTAGTACCCCCCCTAATATCTATTTCTCTTTATCTAATAATATAAAAGTATAACAGAAATATATACATCTCTTAAAAAGATTTGACCACCCTCCCTTCATTCCTACAACTGATACTATAACCTTGCAAGAGCTTACTCAACTTTTTGTCCTCCATGTCTTCTCCAAACATAGAGTCCCCTCACATGTAACCTTGGACAGGGGTTCCAAGTTCATTTCACATTTCTGGTGATCCTTAGGCAAGGCCCTAGATATGAGATTGCATTTCACCTCAGGCTACCACCCTGAAGGTGATGGTCAGACCAAGCATGCTAACCAGATATTGGAACAGTACCTCTGAGTCTATTGCAACTACCAACAGGATAACTGGGAGTAAAAAAGTTAACTGGGCCTCACTTTTACTCCATGCCAAGTTCACTTACAACAATACTCCTAGCATGACCACTGGTATATCACCCTTCTTTGCCAACAACAGTTACCACCCAAACCTCAAGGTCCACCCTGAGCATGACCTTGCCTTGGCCCAAGCCTGAGACTTCATTGTCAACTTAGATGAGCTCCACCAGGAACTTTGCTAAATGATAACCTAGACTCAGTAAGCTTGCCAAGGATCAGCTGACATTAAGTGACTACCCAGTCCCAAGTCCTGATAGGATCCTTCACATTTGTCAAAGCATGATACTTCAAGACTACTTAGCCAACTAAGAAACTCACTGAGAAGTTCTTGGGTCCTTTCAAAATTATTGCCTGAGCTGGTACTCACTCATTGACCTTGTGACTTCCAGACCATATGTGAGCTGTACACCCTGTATTCCATGTCTCTATGCTCAAGCCAGCCTTGCCTAACACCATCCCGAACTGAGTCCAACCTGCACCTCCTCCTGTTATTATTGATGATGAACCCAAGTTCAAGATTTCTGAGATCTTTGACTTAAAAATTGATAACTGTAGGAAAAGCTGCAAATTGTGATATCTTGTACAGTGGACTGGTTACAAAGGTACTAATGAAGCAACCTCATGGATCCTCACTTCCAAGCTTGACCACATGGTAGAACTAGTCCTTGACTTCCACAAGGCTTACCTAGATAAGCCTGGACCTCTGACCAACTTATAATTCTCTTATCTTCTTAAGACCCAAGGTAGATTACTTGTCTCAGAAAACCAAAAGAACCAAGAAACCCAGTCATTATCACAAGCCATTCTTATTTACTTACCCTCCTGATAACTAGTCACCCTCTCCCTCTAAGCCCACCACATTCCTTAGTAATTTCTGATAGATCAACTCCTTCCTCATCCTCAGAAACTCCTCATCTGCTGTCCTCCTCAGCCTGTTACTCTTAATAATCTCCTCTATCAGTGTGTCTAGTTTACCTCCCAGTCCTTTCACTGCATCTATTAGTTCTTTTTACTCTTCCTTCCTTGCTACTTTCCTCTCCACTTTACCCTTCCTTAGCTGCTCCACCCAGCTAAGCTCCCTTGCCTGAAGTTCCCCAACCTCAGCCCCTTTGGCCAAGCTCACTACCCTTGCCTCCATCTTCTGAGTCCTCTCCACCTCCTTGCCTGTCACTTATGTGACAACCCTTTTCAACTTTGGCTCCTTCCTTGGCTGAACCTCCTTGCTATCCTTGCTTACATCCTTGCCCTTGCCCTTGCCTCAGCAATGGTGCTGTGCTATTGAACACATGACTGAGTGCATCTTTCACCAGATGCATGCCCCCAGGTTGACATCTCCATGGTCAAAGACAATGTAAAGAAGACACAAGTCCCCAGCTTCTTACAGGTGGCACACATGTGCTTGGCCATGTGTCCTACACCTCACTTGGTGCACATGTCATCAGCCTGGCTTGTGTTCTGCAATGTGATAAACCCAGCCCCCAGCATGCAGATGTTATACCATCTGCAACTAGTGAAGAAAATCAATGACATATATCCAAAAGCTTCAAACTCTGTGTGGGTCTTCAAAAACTCAAAGCTCCACCTGTGTCTACTTCCCCTCAGCCTTCACCATCATCTCAGTTCAGCTCAGTTCAGCTCAGCCAGACCACACAGCCTTACCCCATTGATTTATCAGTTCACACTTATCCTAATGCCATCTATCAACATGACTTCAAATTCTATTCCCCTCCAGACCATTGAGTCTCCAACATCCCTTATATCATCACAATGGTCACTTGACTCTGAAGACATTCAAAGACATGCCAAGCTACAAAATATTCTTTATCCTCAGCTCCCCAAAGCAGCATGGCCATCAATGAAGAAAAGCAATCCTTATTCTCAACAATCATATGCTATTGGAGATTCCATGTTTTTCCAAGAAGAGATGCAGCCATTCACATTTCTTGGATATTTAGGCAAGGTTACTCATAATGATGTAGGAAAAGAGGAGTATGAGGCAGAACTCCATGAACTTAACAATAGTGTGGATTGTTATCATCTACATTCAATTCCACTGCAGCTTGGTAAGAAGACACCATCCTGTTGCAAACCTGTAGATGATGTTCACCAGTCACCTAGTCCAGCAGGTTCCAAGCTGCAGTGGAATTGAATGTAGGTGATGACAATCCACGCTATTGTTAAGTTCATGGACATTGCCTAGAGGTCAGAGTTTTGGATCTCCAGAGTTCAGATGTCAACAAGTATGGAAGTGGAAGGGGCTTGGCTTCAATTTATGTGTTGCACCACCCACTATCATCCAGTCCCTAATTTGGAGATTGGATGTTTGGACTTGGGGTTGTAACTCAGAGGTATCAAACTATGCCGATAGTAATATGGATAAGTTAAGAAGATGGCAATGGGGAAAATAGTCAATACTCAAACTAGAGATCTGATACATGACTGGATGACTATTAATATGTCATATTCCAATTGTATCCTAAGAATGTAGAACAAGACAGACATAAGTGTTGAATAGCAAGTGGAGTTTGGAATTGGATTGGAGGTCCGGTCAGACCAGAGTACAAGTGTTCTACCTTGGGCCAATTATACTTTAAGAGGAATATAACAAGAACAGAAACAGAATACAATAAGCACTTCAGAGTTTGGAACTCCAGAGGTCTGGAGGTCCAGAGTTAGATCTCAGGGATCTAACAACTATATTTTTCAACATCCAAATTACCAGATGGGTGTTGTATTGGTTCAACACAAAAAAGTCAGGAAGCTATCAACAAAAGGAGGCCAACAAATGTTCAAGAAAGTTGATATAATAGCAGTTAATGTTTACAGCAATTGGGCCTCTTGGGGTTTCTTGATGGTCAGTAATAGGAAAATGTAGCATGCCATGCATTACGTTTGGCAAAGAACAAAATGATTCTTATGTGATTAGGTGATGCCACTGCATATCCAGGTACACATTATTATGTCTCTTATGGAAAGGAATTGTTCAAGGTTATACTACATCGGCAGGGTGGGGGCGGCGGTATGAGTATATACAATCCTCCTCTAGCATGCCGTAAGGTTGAAAATTGGAGATGACCTTGGTGATCAAGTGAGAAAAAAGGAATTCTCTTCATCTGTAATTATGTGTATAAGTGATTCCTGAACAAAGTCATGGTACGGCGAATGACCAGTCATCAACAGTCAAGTGGTGGAGACTGGCAACAGAGTTGTCAGGAGGCAATGTCGACCATATCATCGTAGGCTCAGAGCAAAATTGTGATAATTATGCTTAGTGACAAACCACTAAGGACAAGGACTGTCAACTTAGTTAATTCAAAAGTGTTGGCGTCCCTGGGATTGGTCCTGTAGGGGCTGATTATAAGTTTGCAGTTCCCCGGGATATCAATTAGATAAAAGGTGGTGGAATCGAATGTCGAGATCATGTCAATGTCGGGTCAACAGATAGAGAAATGCTGACTAATTCAGTTGATATACACTGTATTATTCAAGATGGTCAGGGCTGTTGATAGGTGAGGTGGAAGAGACCTGATAAACAGCACAGCAATACCATTGGTGAAGGCTAAGGATTGGGTTGCTGTCCCAGCTTCGTCTTCCATCTGGACAAGTGACAAAAGCTTGTGACAGCTGTGGTGACAGTGATGCGTATTCCTGTCCTAGTTGCCAGGGTCAATTTAGTGCAACAACCACTCGTGTCTGGTTCTCTTCCAGCTCTCATGGCTTCGAGCGACTCATTTGTAGTACCATCGTGTAAAGTTCCTACTCCTGGGACAAATCCGATGGCTGTCAGTCTCACTTGGTGCACAAGCTGCAAGCATGAAGCAACCGTGGTAAGTAGTACGTGTTGGCCATATCAACACTCAGAAACTTGTCGACTACTCAACCACTTCAGTTAGAGACTCTTTGGAAGCCATGGATGACATACTAAAATGCACTCCATTAGGAAATTTGACACTGCGGGTCCCAGTTGGTCCTTGAATATGCTTGTCCGACAAGTCAAACCTAGGTAATAGTGATCTTGAATGTTTGAACACAGGAGAGGGACCGCCAGTTTGTTTTGCACACTATGTGAGTTTCTTATTTGTTATGTTCATGGAAAATCATCTTTTCGACTTTCCAAACATCTCTCTGGAAGCTGGCGCCTCACAATGAGAGATACTACAGCTGGGTTGGTCATTGATGTTGCAATAGATACTGTAATAATTGCCAGGTTACTTATGAGCAGAGTTGTCAGATACTGGATGAACAACAGGCGACACTGATTCGACATACAGGTCTGTTGATCCTTTATGGCCACACCAACCACCATGGATGGGCAGGCGAGTATGTATGAGAATCGAGATTTTACATAGGTCTCCAATCCCTTCTTGAACCAGTGTGCTATCTGTAGCATGCCATTTGAAATGGCCCTTACAATGTTGCCTCGGCCTCACATGCTTTAAGCCACCTGCTGTTCAAAAATCCTCAATCAAGAACGCTCATGCTAGTGATGTGTTAGGTATGTGAAATATACCTGGGTGTTTGGAAGACAGCTGACTGTGCAGTGTCTGATATAGTCGAATGTGTCTAACCCGGTATGTAGGAGATCCTGCTGGGGTTGGGAATCGATGCTGGCGTGCTATGTACCAAAAGCTTTTTCAAATCGTGTACTTGAATTGACATGTGAAACATACTCATTCACTGTCTCACCCTGCAGAAAGCAGTGAATGCGGTTCAACATTCCAATCTTGGCAAGGGTGCAATGTGTGCTGGTAAACTGAAGAGATCGTGGGATATCAGGGATATCAGCACATGGATCAATAACCTGTAGGCTTGTTGACTTTCATACCAGACATTTGACAAATTGACAGCCTCTAGAATAAGAATACTCAAAACTGGCTCCTGAGACTTCATCAAGGTACTTAGACTGCAGTCATCATTGAGTTGCATCATTTACAAACAAGGTGGGCCCCTACCTATACCTAAAAGGAGTCAATGGACGGCTGATTTCTGTGCAGAATTGATGTAGACAAGTTTTGCGGTGGAGGTCATGTCTGTGACAAAGCCATGACTTTATTTGAACTCCAGTGGCATAACTCACACAATTTGAGCCATCATTAGTACCATCTTTCGCAAGCACTTTATTCACTTGTGTCACTGGGTTTCTAAAGGTTGACATCACTAGCTGTTGCGTGTCTCGTAGATGGGATTGATTCACGCCATCTACAAAGTTCCACTTTGTGTCAGGAGTCTGGGATTCACTTGCTCTGACAGTGACCTCATCTTGGAATGGCTGGGGGTATGTACTTCAAAGCACCGGGACACCCAGCTGTCCATGGGAATGTCTCCTGATCACATCCTAACTCAAATCAGGTCTCAAAATCATGCTCCGATGCTTCCTGGAAATGTGCACACCTCCTTACACAATATCTATCAGCACTCTGGCTTCTCTCACGATTATAGGGTGCTGAGACCTGGCCAGTGCTGCTCAGGTGTAAAATGTAATATAAATCAGCAGGTTTATTTCAGCAGCTTCATTCTCCGCGCATACCCCAATCACTCTGCTCCCTCTCTCTAACTCCTCTAAAATGTTTCAAGTCTTGGTGTGTACCTATTTCATGTGTCTCGAACTTCCGCCGGGTGCCACACGCATGGCCTCCATGTTCTAGAGTTCACTATGCGGCGGTCTCTACCGCATCCCAACTGTGTCATTTGCACTCTTCTCATATTCAGCACCTTTCTGATGTACCGCTTACTCTGACCGCTTACTCACGCTAGGCCTATCACTACCCGCGTCTTCACTGGCCTGCGCCCTATGCAAAGCTTGATGTCTCATCGCGATATCTTCCTCCCCCACGTCTCAGTTGTGGCTGTGAAGCTTCCGTTGTCGACTTGCAATTTCACCCCCCTCCTTTTCACACGTACGGGGCCACCAGGACATCACCCCCATCTGCCTCAGTGATCCCTCAGGAGATGTCTCATCTGGCACACAACAGCGTCAGTGAGTTTGATTCTCATGCTCAGGAAGGTAGTCATGCTAAGTGTATGGATGATATCCACACTAATCTCCTCCTTGCGTGATATCAGCTCACCCACCATTTCCCAACAATCGAGTTTACTATCCCAAACATTACCAGGCCACGTTCGATAGGATGGCTCATATGTGGATCACATCCATGTGCTGACTACTACTCACGGTCCCCTATGCAGCTGCAGCCATTGATGATTGCGAGCAAAGGGGCCCCAACTCCTTGCATGGTGCCACGTACATTGCAAGGGATAGACTGCCATGCATATGGCGTCAAGCCATCAAAGCAGCCATTTTGGGCTCGCCTTCATCAAAGCTGACATCCACAGACATTTCTATTGTGCTCAAAGCATGTTTTCCACTATGCAAAGCTGTGAACAACATCAGTTGTCTCCTTTCTTTGTTTCTGCCTCCTCTTGACACTTGTGTGGTTTCTATCTGTTCTCATTGGAGAAGCTGGGTGCCCCAGGATCATTTGTTTTTCGGTACTGATTGCTTGCTGGTGTTTCCAGAAGAAAGTCAGATATGTGTTGAGTACAGACCCTCACTTCACAACCAAAGGGTGCCCATACAACATCCCTGGTCTGAATTTAGTATGCCTCCTGGAATTGACAATTACTTCTTGCTCTGCTCACTTTTTTCAATAGGGTCGGTGATGGATTTATTAGAGACAGATACACGTGAGACTCGGGGTACAAGGCATTCTAAGAAGGCGAAGAAGGGCAAGGAACCTCCAACCTCTCATCCATCTAAAGCCCAAGTGACTGTCTATGATATGCTACGTATCGGTAAGTTTTACTTGAAGCTAATGCGAAGTGATGACAAATGATTGAGTTATCATAGGACACAATGCGACACCATTACCTGGAAGTAATATAGTTCTCATCACCGCAACCCCAGAATAGTCCCGAGGTAGCGGTTGGGAGAACAACCATACTCAGGCAAGGGTAATGACGGCCCTTGAATATCCCAGGAGTACGTAGTTGTATGAATAGCCAGTCATGGCAGTGGTGGTCTGATGGTGCGAGTGGTGTATGTACTTCTTTGTATCATCCGGAATCAAGCGATTACTGCGGCCTCATACCACCCCATATTTGTCTTCTGTCACTTCTGTGGCCTTGTGATTGACTTGAGCTCAAATCTCTCTATGATTCACTAGCATGCTGTCTGCATCTGCTGGTATTTGCCATCCTTTGGATTTGCTGACTTTGGGAAGTCTTTATAACAATGACACAAATACTCAGCTGGGTTGGTTGATTCATGCCAGTGCTATCATACCAGGACCGAAGAACAGAGATAAACATAAAACAAGGACCTATCCCTTCAGGTGTCGACTTTAATATCACACTCATGAGCCAAAGCAATGCTGATCTTGCCTTAGTCAACCCAGTCGAAACCCACCTCTGCATCTAGAAATCGGAGGCATCGTGCAACAGAGTTGTGGCACCCATATCATGTATAGCAGGACGCGATCATAAGACAGGCACTGTTCATGCACGTGTTCACATATGTAGACCATATAAGAATACATGAGGAATGATGGACTGTGAGTACATACTTCCTGGATTCCTAATTTAGGCTCGATCATGTAGAAAGCACTTCTCTCGAGCTCACAATCATCTCCAGCGACATCGCAATCAACTACCATGCATACCAGTTCATCGCCGATTGGTGCAACCATTTGGCCAGTTGCAGACCTTCGACTCAGTCATCTTCACTAAGTATACCCTGTATCTCCAGTTCAAGGCGTCAACGCAATACTCCAAAGGGCCTGAGCTGCAGGAGAGGCTGCCTAAGGCTACACACTGCCAGTGCAGAGCACGGTGTCTCACATCTCATGTCGTGGTCCTTCCTATCTGCATGTCTACTGACTGGTGTTCAGTGCTGCATCCTCTATGTACTGTCAATGTGAAACCTCTGTGTAATGAGTCCCTGCCCACCTGTTTTATGTTATGTGTATTTAAATAAATACTCAATAATATTTTTGAGCTTCCTATGCCTCGTTGGCATGGCACTGGGTAGCATGTTGAAGGAAAATTGAATGACATGTACCCAAAAGCTTCAAACTCCGAAGGAGTCTTCAAAAACTCTAAGCTCTGCATGTGTCTAACTTCCCCTCAGCTTTCACTATCATCTCAGTTCAGTTCAGCCAGATCACACAGTGTTGCATCACCTTTATCAGTTCACAATTATTATCACCATGCTGTCTATCAACACAACTTCAAATTCTATCCCTCTCCAGACCCTTGAGTCTCCAACATCCTCTATATTGTCACAATGGTCCCTTGGTTCTGAATATATTGTTATGGGTCATCCACAAATAAGCTACCTATTTATGAACAATTACTAGGTAGTTAAATAGTTCCAAAT
>QFFB01009974.1:0-12927 GCA_003316465.1 Ramaria cf. rubripermanens
GTCCGGAGTTCGGACTCAAACAGCATCCAGTCGTGGGACCAGGCTGGAGGGTTAGGGGAGATTATCCCAGGTTTGAACCAGTCAAGTGCTGTCCCTTTGAGATACAATAACGCGTAGGTTACTTTGGCAGTATCATCGGAGAAGGCTTCTGATCTATCACGAAAATTCAGATAACACTGAATCAGAAAAGGTTGGAGCTTGCCAGAATCAGCTCCATCGTAGGGTTCCAGTTCTCAGACTTTTGTCTGGACGGAGGATTTCTTGGGGGCCAAGAGGTTCTTGGCCAACATAGCGATGGCTTTGGCCAAGTTCGGAGGTTCCGCTCCATCGTCCGAGTTGTCTTGTTCTCGGTTGAAGGGGTTCGCCGGAGATCGGCGAGGCATGTCGCGTTCTTTGTTGGGATGTTGGATTTCTTCGATGGAGGCATGACTGACCCATGGTGAAGGTTCATCGAATAGCGGTTGACCAACTTGGGCCATACTTCTAGTAACAGCTCGGGGAGGCATGAACGATAAAGGTAGTGAGTTTGAATATACTGTTAAGTTCACGGACATTACCCAGAACTTTGGAGGTCGGAGACTTCGAAAGTGTATGAGGGGGGTAGGGACTTGGCTTCAACTTATGGGTTGCGCCACCTACTATCGTTCAGTCCCTAATTTTGGAGGTCAGAGTATCAGAGGTGGTCCAGAGGTTTGGACTTGGAGTTATTACTAATAGTATCTAACTATGGAGGTAGTGATGCGAGGAGACTGGAGGTTTGTAACACGGAATTAAGTCGATATTCGAACTAAGGAACTGGATACAAGTTTGGAGGACTATTAATACCTCGTAAGCTAATTGTATCCTTAGAACGTATAACAAGAAGGATATAAGGGATGTATAACAAGCGGAGTTCGGAATAGGGTCGGAGGTTCGGATCAAGGGAGGTACAAGTATTCTACTTTGGGTCGTGAATGAGAATTATACTTTGAGAGGTAAACAACAAGAACTAAAATGGAACATAATAGTTACTTCGGAGTTTGGAGGTCCGAAGGTTTGGAGCTTCGGTGTTAGATCTCAGGGATCTAACACTTCACAGGAGTGTTTGGATCAGTGAAAGGAATACCTGAACTGGGGTGACCTTTCCTTGAGGATGTGCGCAATTCATTGCATACTACTCTTGGGCTATTCACTATGACTGTAGGCCCATGTCAGAACTACACTGACATTATATCTTTACTCTGAAATCCAATCTTGACACCCCCTTGTTAATCTCTTCTGGGTACACTTAGTCTTTTTTTTTTTTGCCTCTGTTGTTTATGTTCACTTGTTTCCCTCACTCCCTTGTAATGTGTCATTTTAAATTGCATTGCCTTTTTAGTCCATCTTAAGTTAGATGCTGATGCCTTCTGGTGACCTAGCTTCTTACATGCCCATCCTTCTCCAATTCTTCTATGTTTGCCTTGTGCTTGGGTGCCTTTCTTCTTGCCCTAGACTTTTATGATAAAACAAGAATAAAAAAATTGCTTAATAGATTGAGGGTTTTATGCCTCATCAATATGGCACCAAACAGGGTGTGTATGTTGATGATGCAGTGGGGTGCATGATACAGGGTATCACCACTCAGCCTCAGGCACAAATCAGGGATTTAGCTCAGTGATACTGGTAACAAAAGTATACATTGCTCAGGCAATCCTGGGTCAAAAGATGTTTGGTTTCAGGAGCCTAGGACTGTAATAATAGCTAGATGAATTCTAGGATGCTTTGAAGCTGCCAGAAACCATGAGTAGAGGTCAAGAAATAATTCTTTAGTGTTTTTAATAGGCAAATATCTGAGTAGATGCAAGATAAAAGTTCTGGCTGATATTTTTATCTCTAGTTTCATCTAGGAACTATGGGAATATTTATAATAATATTCTAAAATTTCTTTGAAGGAGAATAATAGGGGAGGTGGAAATGAGTTGCAGGGATAGATGCATGTAGGCAGGGTGAAGTAAATATTTCCCTGCTCATGTTTAAATGTTGGATGGATAGGGATACTACCTAGGATGTTGGGGGTGGAGTACTTCTACTGAATGACAATGACAATTATAATGAATAGAAGGATAGGAGAAATAAAATGAAATAAACTTGTGAAAAACCTCTAATATGGATTACTATTTTCCTGACCTGTGGGTATCATGGTGTCAGTAGGCCTGGAATAGTTTGCAAGTCCCAAGTTGTCAAAACTCACCTGGCTGAGATGATCTGTGTTGGGAGACCCTGACTTTCATTCTGCTGTTGGGGCATGAAAGAGGGAGGGCACAGTCTTCTCATCTCCAGTGTTGAAGTCATTTCCCCAAGTCCTGGCGACCTTCAGGGGCTAAGTCAGTCGTAGTGTGGGCTTGAGCTAGTTTACAAACCAATAGGCCTGGATACATAGGGTATGACTTGTGTACCCACATGGTTGCTCTAGTCTATAAAAAGACAACAAATCCTTTTAAATATCCTTCTGGCATATCTGATGGCTTCCCCTGTCTCCACCATCTCCACTACCTCTCCACTGTGACACACAATGTCTGACAACATCCTCTCTCTTTGTTTTCTAGCACTTTTCTTATTCCTTTAGTACAGGCATCTTTGGCATTTCTGGTTGGGACCAGAAAATGAGTGACTATCACTATCACAATGGACAGGCTAGGTGGGCTGTCTTATAGTAGAATAGAGATAATGCCTAAGTCCTAAGTCCCCAGGTGGCGGGGAGATGCCAGAAGCAGTCCAGTCCATTCCGCAAACAGTGTTTGCTCCAGAATTTTTGGGCTGCAGGGACCGATGGTGGAAACCGGGGGATACGGCGGGATACGCAATAGAGGGATAGGTTAGGGATATATTACTTGAGCACGCTGAACTATCTAGTATTCAGCACGTAACCAAGGAACCCTCCTCGGCGTGAAAAAGCGTTTTCATCGGAAACGCGACTTTAAACGCTGGAGACGAGAAGACAGTAGACTCAGCAAGAGGCGCCTGGTGCACAATGGACACAACCGATTATGTAATTACCTGTCCCTAATTTGGATTGTACGCATCCATCATCAGCACCACCTTCTTTCTCCACGGTCTTAGGCCACATGTTGATATATATATAATATTTCTGTTCCTGTCTTCTCTGTGGCGGCTCAACTTATAATTGGCCACAAATGACATAAATCCCTTGTCTTATTTCTCAGTCCCCGCAGCTTGCCAATTAATATTTTTTTCTACGGTTATGTAAGTAGTACGTATTTGCTGCTTTCTTTTTTGTTTTAAATTTTCTGTACTGTGTGCATAGATATTTGCGCACCTAACTATGCTTGCCCCAACTTCATTCGGGATGGCCCAGTTATCGTTTCTAATCACGCCATCGCGACAATATCCTTTTATCCTGCTTTGTTGCGTCGGCTGGGGAAGCCCAACCCCCGGATATGTCTCCTCCCCGATCGTTCCCTATCGTTCCCTGATCGATCCAAGCAGGGCTGGTGATTTTTCACATTTCACAAATTTAACCTCAAGTAGCCAGCCTCGAAATTCAGAAAAGCAGTTATACAATCTAAAGAAAGATAAAACGAAGCCGTACCATTATGGATCATGAAAGTAAGTTATATACAGAGAAACAAGCACACGCATACCACGTAGACATGGAAAGCATGCGGAGGGAGTATTGGAATGTATATTCTATCTCCACACTTCAGGGCGGGGCCGCGACGCACGGGACAATATACTCCATCTCCTTATGTTATCACTTGTCCCTCGTAATGGCCTTCTTGAGATCTTCTGCAACAGGCGCATCAAATTTGTATAACGATTCTAACTTGGCATCTTTGTTCCTGAACACATAACGCTGGATCCAGTAGGGAAGGGCTTTCGTCAGTTGATAAGACATATGGACCCGAGTGGGGACCGCGACTACGCGTGCCAAATGAGTCCTTGACATTTGTATGGAGCAGGTAAAATTGGACTTACAGACGTAATCGAGCTCTTCAAGAGTGCGTTGTTTGGTCTCTGGCACCAAAAAGAATATCATTATAAAGGCCGTAATATTTAAGCCACTGCATATCATATGTCAATGTACAAGCCACTGGATAGATTAAGGAACATACGCGTAAAAGCCAAATGCACCCGTAGGAGTGAAAGCGGCGAGAAGACGAGGGAAGGTAACCGACAATACAGCGGCCCAGAAAAGGTTTGTTGCGACAGCCCAGCTCATTCCCACCTCTGTCAAAGCGCAAAATTAGTTTGAATGGAGAGGCCTATACCGGAGCATATCTACAAAAAGTTACGTACCACGGTGACTCAATGGGAACACTTCCGCTGAATAGGTAAACGGCACGGGACCTTCGCCAGGGGAATAGAATGCTGCAAACAAGAAAACAAATAACGCGATAGCGCCGAGATGTGCTTTACTTGAATATGGTATGTAGAACGAGAATCCAGCGGCCAGCAAGGTCCAAGCCATATTGGGGAAGGTGAAAAGGAGAAGCGATCGACGGCCATAGGAGTCGATTGTTCGGATGGCTGGGAAGGCGAAGCTATGCAGCAGAATTTAGTATCGACGGAGAGATTGCTAGGAGAGTGTGATATGCGTACACGAAGTTGACAAGACCGAAACCGAAAGATGCAAGGAGTGCGGTCTTTTGAGAGGATCCGGCCTGCACAAAGACCGTGGACGAGTAGAATGCGATGATGTTAACTGAAATATAAGTCAATAAATAACGGCACATATCTAGAAGTGATAATAAACAAGGACATACTGCCACACATCTGCTGTGCAATCATAACGACAAACGATGCCAACGTTGCACGTCTTACCCGGGGGATCGTGAAGAGCTCAAAAAAGCGTTTGACATAATTGCTTTTCCCGATGATGTCCTTTTCCACATTGAGAATGGAATGGATGTAGTAGAGGTCGCGTGCTGTCAAAACACACGTCAGGGATGGAACAAGTGGCATGAAGACCCAAGAAGAGGCGCCGCTCACCAGCTTGCAATGGAGTATTTCGTAGTCGACATAAGCTCTTGTATGCGTCGCCATATCGACCCTTTTTCATATACCAGCGTGGTGACTCTAAAGTAAAAGTCTGATCAGGGCGTTGTTTCTGGATTGGAAATCAGAACCCACCCGGGCAGAGGTAAACGCCTAGGAGAAGTGGGATAGCGGGTATAAATGCCGAACCCATTTGCAAGCGCCAAGCCTTAGGGCCGACTTGGAATAGGACCAGATTGGCAGCGAAACCCCTGTGTGAAGACGGAGTTATGGAAATGAGGATCAAACACCGAAATACAAAAAAAAATCGCACAAAAAAATACCAAACGCAGTCCACATCTGCCAACTCATAACCAAACCGCCTCTGATGCTTGGAGGACAGTTCTCTGCTGCGTAGATTGGTACGGTACTAATTGTAGTTCAATAACGAGCGTGAGGCAGCATTCAATCTCACAGAATGGGGACGGGGAGACATACCTTGCTTTAGACCCCATTCCAATACCAAGCAGCAACCGGCATGCGAAGAGCTGGGGCCAGGAGTGTGTGAAACCAGAACCGATGACAGAAACGAAGCAGAAAATGGCAGAGAAAAATATGGTGCCTCGGCGACCGAAAAAATAATTGAGCGGGTCACTAAGCCAACAACCACTGTCGACAAGTAATGGCGATTTGTTACAGGGAATGTGGAAAATTATAAGTCAGTGATGAATGCGGAAAACATGTGAACTGAAAGTCAACCCACAATAATGAAGCCGCGATGTAAGGGGCACTGTTGACCAAACCGACGAGCCAGGTATCACGGTCATAGTTTGGCATCCCTGCGGCAGCGCCAATACCAAATTCTTGGGGGAAAGAGAGATTGGCACCGTTTGAGCCTGTCTGGTCCCAGCCTCTGTCGAAAGTCGTTCAGAATGGCAGACAATGAAAGGCAAGATTGTTGGGAGATCAAAATAAAATAAAATATGGCGGGCAGATCGTTCATATATGTCTCGTGAAAGGAAACGGCAAGGGAACATTGGAGATCCTTTTCCCTCACGCAGAGGTCAGCCGTGTCGTTTGTCAAGACTCAAAAGAATAACACTATAATCAATAAAAGCGTGAGGTATGTGGTTGCAAGAAACAACGCCTCTGCATAAGCAAGGCATCTCGCTAACCAATATAACATCGAAAAGAAAGAAAAGGAAAGCAAAGGCGCGTAAACAAAGACTCACTGCACAGCAGCACCAACCGAGCATAAAATCACGGTTATGTACAGTGCCTTCGGCTGCCGCCACTTGTGCAAAACCTCATTGCGGAGTGCCTCACGTTCGCTGTCATCAAGCTCGTCAATTGATTCAAATTCCGGCGGGTTTTGGGCAACGAGGGCGCCTGTGAAAAAATGATGCTGTGAATATGTGGAACAATTGTCTGGTTCAAGCGCTACGAACCCTTCTTTAAGAGGAAGGCAATGTCCGTCATATTTTCTGCTTGGGCGAATTTATCGACATCTGCCATGAGCTGCTTGCGCGGGATGCCAGCTAGGGGGTTGCGGATCCTAGACAGAGCCGTGGATTAGCGTATCAGTTGGCAAGTGCTCGTCGACGCCTACCGGGCAGAAAGATTGTTGTTGAGGTTGGGTCCACTAGGATTTTTCTCGAGTACACTATCGTCAGATAAGGATCTATGATGGCACGCGACCACGATCCAGTTAGTAGATGCAAAGGACGCCATCAACTAGAGCTGCCACAACGCACGCATGTTCTTCATGAGTAGCCTCTGCTTTCAGCTCAGCTGAAGTTGGGGCCATGGTGATCGCTTGGAGACTTTGGTCTTTACTACCTCCGTGCTTTAACTTTTTAGAAAAGCTCTCCTCAAATAGTGCTCAGCCATGAGATGTGGAGCGCACTGTACCTCATAATCGCTAGATTTTTGAGCGCGTGACCCGATGCGTGATCATCAGTGTTGTCCCCGATTCCCCGAAGTACACCCTGGCAACGGCTATGGCCATGGTGGCCCATGGTGTCATGCGACTGGCCAATTCACAAAAACTAAAGCTAACTGAGGCACGCCATTCATGAGTTATAATTATGTCTGGACATTTTTACAGTGATTAGTCGAGGCTTCTTTTTCTTTGGCAGAAATCATATTATGGAGTATGCAGCCAACATGGAATCAAAAAAGCGCAAAGTCGTGGCTTTCTTGGTTACTGTGATAAAACCCTCAACTAGAACAGTCAAGGCCCCGCAGGAACGCTAACTTTTCCCCTGTCACATGGAAAGGGCACAACATATCCGCAGTCTAAAAGAGTTGTGACAAAAACGAGAGAATGATCACCGGCACATCAAAGTAGGAACTGTTCGTGTTTCCCTTGTTTTCCATTTTGTGCCTGAGAGAAATCACGAACAAACATACTGAGCTTCACATAGTAATAATATAGATCGAGGCTTACTGTAATGTGTCTCACATTGGTCTTGGATCCCCATCGATCCTCTCGTGACTTGCCCGCCAAGCCCGAGTGTTCCCATCATACTCTGATGTTCGATGCATGTCTCCGACAGCTGATCCGGCTTCAAATAAACATTCCACCTTCCCGTGACTTTCGCGCTGGTCACTCCGAATTACTGCTTCGAGCAGTCCCGCCCACTCACACCCACACGTTCGCAATGTCGCGTGTCGTCACACAACGAACACAACGCGTCGCGCACACCAACCGCCACTCAACGGCCGTCGGTGCTCCTCATGATGCATGATGGTCATTATCACCTCTGCCTGAGTTCGGCAGCATCAGTCAGCATCCAACAATGCCGCCCACCGTCCTGTGGTGTCGCCTACTCGCTGGCGCCATCTTCCACCGTCCTGTAACATGGGGCACCCCCGGGGAGGAGAGGCGGTGCTGGAACGCGGCAGGCAACGCTAGAGGAGCAGAGAATAGCGGGAGAGGACGGAAACAGGTATGGGACACCGCGGGACAGTGCGACGCTCTGACTGGCCGCAACACGAGGGACCAGCGATGACCAGCGAAGGGTGTGGGCAGGCGAAACACTGTGCAACCAGGGGGTGCGGAATGGTGGGGCGACGCGAGTTGGCGAGGAGCGGGGAAGGATGGTGGGAGGCGGCGCGTGATGGGAGTGAACAGCCTTACCCCCACCCTTCCTCACACAGCCTTTCCCCCAATTTCGCACCCCCATCCAGCACTCCGCACTGTCCCCTGCCGCTCCGTCTCCCCCACCAGCTCGCGCTACCCCTCCTCGTTCACCTCTATCTCGCTGTCTAGTTCTCCAAACCAGTACGCCCCATGGTACTCCAATTCACATCGCATATCGCCGCCTTTGGAGTGAACAAGGTTTGTAAACAATGATGTTGATTCATGTCCATTCCAGTTCCAAACTGCACTGTTTAATGGTGTTTCACACAATGCTTGGTTCATGTCTATTCCAGTTTTGAACCATACTGGTCATCAGTGTTGAAGCTGTGTGAGTCATAAACAGTGGTTCCTTGACCCCCATGCCACTCTGAACTGTACTGTTCAGCAATGTTTCAAGTTGTTTGAGAGTCAAACAAGGTTTGTTAATCTCCATGCCTGTCTGAACTGTACTACCCATCAGTGTTTAAAGCTATGCAGTGTCAGGGGAACCCTATTCAGCAGTCTGCAGTCCCTGCAATAATCCCATTTAGTGGTCTACTGATGCTGACCAATAATCTGCCATAGCCCCACTTACTGATCCACTGACACTGACCAATGATCTGCCATGACACCTTGGAGTCTATGCTGGCCCATGTTAGATCCCTAAGATCTAACACCAAGGGCCCAAACCTTTGGACCTCTGAACTCCAAAGTAACTATTATATTCCATTCTAGTTCTTGTTGTATGCCACTTAAAGTATAATCCTCATTCACAACCCAAAGTAGAATACTTGTACCTTGCTTAATCTGAACCTCCAATCTGATTCCAAACTCTGCTTGTTATACGACTCTGTTGTGATAAAAAGAATATTGTAATAATCACTGTGATGTCATTTCTTTTCTTATCCTTTTATTGCTCTTTCTCTTTCTTTCTCTCAATCATAAAAAAGTTAGAAATAATGTTCAAAAAAAGAGAAGGGGGAAATCTTGTTTGTTATATTCAGGGAGGAAGCAACAAGATAACACCCGAAGAAGAAGCGGCTTTCGCATTATTATGTCAAAGAGACAGACATTTTTTTTTATTACCTTTCTTACTTGTCATCAAAAATTATATTTCCAATCCCCCCATTCACTATTTTCTTCCCCCTGACGACTAATTATTTTCCAGATTTTTTCCACTATCCAAAACAAAAATCCAGCACTATTTGCTCCACAGATAGTACTATCCTTCATCCCCTTAGTTACTAAATTTTCAGACCTCCGTCCCTATTATTAGCATTCCCAAAATCATCCATACACCTTCTCGTATAAGTATCATAATATTCCTGTATGTTGTTCTTCAGCCAGAATTATATCTTTCCTGATACACTTAGAAAAAGCTCAGGGCATTCAGACTTGCCTTTCATTTTCCTATCATCCTCTTCAATAAAATTCTATAGTATACAAGCTAGCTACACTAGGCTATCTATCTGTTCTCTCAAATCACTACCATACGTCAAACCTCCCTTCCTTTACCCGACCAACGATCCATCTTGACGCCGGAGGAACCCCTGAGCCGAATCGCTGGTACATCATCTCCGACCCCCACACTACGTCACCTTCGATCAATCAACGCACGTGCCATATTCGGCATCACGTTTACAAAGGAATCAAAAAAAAAAGGGATATATAGATATTAACAGACTCTTATATCTTTCTTATTATACATTCTTAGGATACAATTAGGATATAAGGTATTAATAGTCCTCCAATCTTATATCAGTTCTTTAGATCAAATATTGACTTATTTCCTCATTACCAACTGTTAGGGGTCATCCACAAATAAGCTATCTATTTATGAACAATTACTAGGTAGTTACAGCTGTTTCGGGTACACAAGGCGGAGTTTGAAATTTGCGAAAATACTTCTGAAAATAAAAATTTGCCATGACACATCTGAAACTGTAGAATAAGAGCTGAAAATTAGAGTGATTAACCTCCTAACATATGCCTACAAATTTATATAATTTTTGTAGAGTAAAACTCAGTTTATACAAAATATGTCAGTTGAAGTAAATGGGTTCTGGAACATGCAAATCTCTATGTATGCATTTTATGCTGCATATTCCTCCTTCTATATAAAGTAGATACATGAACTAAGGCTTTGAATGCACTTATTCCCCTTTATTATAGCTTTCTGCAGGGTCCAGAGAGAGACAATAAAAGTTCACCTCCTAGAGATATCATGGGGGCAATAAAGCTCAAGACAAGTGGTATTTCTTGTTTTTGGTACATATACCACAGTAAATATTCAATACCGAGCATACATGGAGATTTGCATGTTCCAGAACCCATTTACTTCAACTGACATATTTTGTATACACTGAGTCTTACTCTACAAAAATTATATACATCTGTAGGAATATGTCAGGAAATTAATCACTTTGATTTTTAGCTCTTATTCTATAGTTTCAGATGTGCTATGGCAAATTTTTATTTTTGGAAGTATTTTCGCAAATTTTAACTCTGCCTTGTGTACCTGAAACAGCTGTAAATAGTTTCAAATGTCCTTAGAAAAGGTTGTATGAATATTTCTTTATTATGTTCACATTGAGTCCACAAGGTACAATAATCCATTGGTCACTGAGCTAAGATTTCCCACCATCACATGACTATCACATGACCTTGCCAAAGTAATCATAGTTATATGACTATCACATGACCTTGCTAGTCATATGATTATCACATGACTGTGCTGGACTGAGATAGTCACATGATGATCACATGACTGTGTTGATGGTCACCTGATTATCACATGACTGTGCTAGACTGAGATAGTCACATGATGATCACATGACCGTGTTGATGGTCACCTGATTATCACATGACCATGCTGAAATAAGGCAGTCACATGATAATCACATGACACACTTAATTTTACACTTAACCCTGGATTGCTGTTACAAAGCTATGACACCAACCAAAAAGGCAATAGCACCTTCCACAGCCTTCCAAAACCTTCCAAATCTTTCTTGAAGCTTCTCTAAGCTTCTCTGCCTTTCTTTACAGTGCCACAAGGTTCTAAAGTAGTTACATAAGCTAGATAGATGTAGCATAAATACCCAGCAGTTCAGCAGTGAGGAATAGACAATCTTTCACCCAACCATCACTCGTACCTTGAGTAACCTGAAGTGTGACTTCAACACAGCCTTGTACTGAAGTACTGGCTGCATTGGCTTGGCACTACACTAAGATTGCAGCTCTCTGATTGGCTCTGAGAAGTACAAGAGTGCTCTATTTTAATTGCAGCAGGCTCTGAGTAACTAAGCTGTGAACAGTGAAGTTACTAAGAGTAACTGATTAGTAATCCTGTACATTAGATGCCACTCTGAGCAGTGATCTAATAGTCTTGGTTATTAGTTAATCAATTCACACATTAGATTATTAACTTAACTCTGAGTTAAGTGGGTTAATAGCCTTTTGAGTAATTGATCTTTCTTGGTCAATCAACACCTGCAGATATTAACCTAACTCAGGGTAAGTGAGTTAATATACTACATTCATTGAGTTGGAAATCTAGAAAAGCACAGAGAATAGTGAGATACTTGATCTGAGGAAGAGTTCAAGCATTGATCTATCTTTTCACATCTTGGGGATTAGTTCACCTGACCCACAGTCCTAAGACTCTAAGTAGCTTTCCCCTTAAAGTATCTGGACCCTTGAACACCTGACATTCTTTGATCTTATTAAGTCATTGTACAAACCTAGAGCTACATGTGTTCAGTTCATTCTCTATTGCTACACTTCCTGTTACAATACTGGTTACAATTGTTCACCAGAGTATAATTTCTTAAATGGGTTCTCTGTTAAAATAGTTTTGAAGCTTGTGTGTGCTTGTGAAATCAAACCTTTTGATTAAGCTTTATAATTGTGATTAACACCACAGTTTAGATTTTAGTTCAATGGTTCCAAAATACCAACCTCCAGTCCTTCTCGCATTGCTATCTCCATAGTTAAATACTATTAGTGACACCTCCAAGTCCAAACCTCTAGACAACCTCCAATACTCCAACCTCTGAAATTAGGGACTGAATGATAGTAGGTGGCACAACCCATAAGTTGAAGCCAAGTCCCTATCCCCCTCGTATTGCTTCAAAGCCTAACCTCCAAGTCTCTGATCTCCAAAGTTCTGGGTAATGTCCGTGAACTTAATAGCCTACCACACTCCATTGCTGGCTCAACATCCTCCCCTCCCCTTCTCACTCTAAATGCCCCAAAGTGGTTTGTTGATCAAGGTCAATGATTTACAATATTTTTAAGCCTTGAAGTAAGAGATTGTTCATATAATATTGATGATAATGGGAAGATAGATGGGAGGTGATGTAGCTATAGAGTCCATGGGATAATACATAAAGAAATATAACAAGAAATAAACTGTCCTTTAAACTATCCTTTATAACATTGTTGATAGCAAAGTAACCTGAGAGTATGTTAGATCCCCACTCCCCCTCAGATCTTGGCATACCTCAGGACTTTGGATCATGTACCTCAGGCCTCTGGTCTCAGTGTACTTCATTCACACTTCAGTCACACTCTATTGTTATATCTCTATTATTACTTCCCTATCTATTCTTAGTTAGATCCCACCCTGCCCATACCATATGACCTCTCAGTCACCCATCCCTGATCCCGAAATCACTCTTAGTATATGTTATGATCTGTTCCCTCACAGATCTCTGGTATCCTTATTGTCAAGATTGGATTTTAGGGTAAAGATGTAATGTCAGTGTGTTTCCAACATGGGCCTACAGTCATAGCAAATAACCCAAGAGGAGTATGCAATGAACAGTGTATGTTCTCAAGGAAAG
>QFFB01009981.1:2103-12801 GCA_003316465.1 Ramaria cf. rubripermanens
CTTCTATACCGCATCTGGATACCCGCGCAACCACTTGTCACAAGGCGATACTTCCACCGTCGACAAGGAATCAACGCTCGTCATATTGTGCCCCTCTATTTGTCTGGTTGACATGACTCTGCTGAGTCGATAGCTAGTCTGAAGTCATGTGCTAAGAAGTCGCTATCTTTTTGACGCGTGGTGCTCAAATTAAGTTAACTAAGACTACCAGATGCGATCAATGGACCTGTGAGGAAAGTGCTAGCCGCTGAATGAAATATATGTTAGACTTCCCACTTAGGTTTGTACATGGGGCTCGGGAATTGAGCCACATATTTAGCGAGACCTCCTTGCATACATGACATCACAAACTGTAGTACAATCGAGCTCCGAGACATCCGTAGATGATACCCTAACTCTGGTGTAGTGCGGCACGGTCGTTAGCGTCTAGGAACTTCTACAACGGTGATGTGCCTCAGGCCTGACGGAGGCTGTTCTAGGCTGTAATACTAAGACGGGCTTCCCACGGGAGTCACGTATCCCTGCGTCCTGGGAGTGAGCTCTGGCCGCGAAAGTAATAAACTCCATGTGAAATCGGAAACGCCAGAGAACGCGAGACATGATCATCGGACCCTGGTTACAAACACCTGGCATCATTTCCAAAAGGGGTATATTTGTCAGAGTACATTATGCCTCTCACAGCCATGCTGTAGCAATAGCCACTGTAGATCCTCCTCAGAAAGATACTTTGAGCACATATGGCGCATTGTGTTAAGATATTATCCACGTCACCGGGCGAAGTTAAATGTGATCTGGTGAACGTAGCGAAATTCATCTATAATAAATCTGAGTGGAGTGCGATATCTGCTGCACTAGGACAATCATCCAGCGCAGTTTACAACATACCAGATAGAACACTTACCGCCTTTATTTGGCCTTGGTTTGAATGTGACGGGACGGTAAATATTTCATCCGCTTTAGGGGGATTCAATGATCTTCGTGTTATAGTGAAAATGTATATTCAGGGTTCAAGTACATCGGTACATATATATGGCCAAGCACTCACGGTCAAGGCTGGGCCGTATACCACGTTGGACTTGGTGGCACATGGTCGGTTGCGGAGAGAAGCATAACGACGCGAAGCGAATCAGCGAAATGTGTCGTAGGTTCCCCGGGAGTTTCAAGCGCCACTGGCACATCGTGAGGACATGCCGACTAGTTCTTAAGGTAATGATGTCGGGAGTATGAGGGATTGACATCGCTGTTTAATTAGCCTTAGGTCTGAAGAGCTGTAAGAATCATTATTACGTAGTTACTTGACTCGTAGTGTTTGGGAACTCCTGGTAAGCAGAACTTGTTTCGTTAGTGCACGGACAAGGGGTTTTTGAACTACCGGAGGAAGTCACATCAACCGCGTCGACTCCGAGAACGCTCACATGGCCTTACGGAGATGCGGCAGAGAACCGCACTAGACGAGTCACCAACGATTAAGAGCATCAATCACCGCTAGTATATTCAAAGACTTCACCCGGATACTGTATCATATAAAGCCGCTGTAAACGAATATAAGATTGTACCATGAGCGGAGCGTATATCTGTGTTCATAAATTCAATCTCCCCTTATACTTACTACATGCCGATATCAATGATATCCTCGGAGCTGTCATGTGATACCTACCATCCTTGAGCCTAACGATGAGGGGCATTGCGTCTCAGCGAGTTCAAGTACGTGCCATCGCTCTCCGAGCTACAGGCGTGAGGACGTATCATGATGAGTCTTTTGGCTACCGTAAAGCTCGTCCATTTGAGCTACCTGACTGTACGTGCGATAATTAGCTACCCAAAGCGAGCAATTCGGCTGACGAGCCACAAATAATAATAGACACACCTTCACAGTTATCGAATAGAACTGTCAATGCCCCTTTACTCCGTTACGTTGATTCGCTTCGTATGCATGGCCACCGCGCTGCCAAGATTGATCCTTTGGATCTCTTGCAGCGGGAAGAGGTCGCTGCTCTCAACCCCTCACGTTATGGACTTGATGACCCCGAAAGAATGTATCCTATTGATGGAATCATTTGGAACAAACCGGCTGAGGACTCTCGCACTAATTCGTCAGGCTCTGAGGAGTGGAGTATGCGACAGATTACCCACCATTTACGTGCGGTATATGTAGGAAGAATAGCGTACGAGTATATGCATGGAACATCTAAGACCGAAAGGCTCTGGTTCTCTCACCTTCTCGAGTCCACCTCTGAGGATCCTGGAGCCGCGATGACGGCTGGGCAGCGCAAGAGAATATGGGAACTTCTAGTGAGAAGCGAGGTGTTTGATCAATTTCTTCAAACCAAATTCCCAAACTTGAAGCGGTACGGCCTGGAAGGAGGCGAGTCTATGTTACCGGCCCTGGACAGTCTCTTCCGTGTGGCATCATTAGGTACGTATCAAGTGATGACCCGCTCCTGACCCCCGAGATGGAGCGTGATCATTCTCCCTTTTTATCAGCTGGACTAGAACATATCATCCTTGCAATGCCTCATCGTGGTCGCTTGAACTTACTCACCGAGCCGACGCTCCTGAAATACCCACCTACCGCGCTATTCCACAAGATCAAAGGCAAAAGTGAAATACCCAAAGAGCTTGATGCCGACGGAGACGTTATCAGCCACCTATGTACGTCTTACTTCTGATGTATAAGGAAATACTCTAAATTTTCAACGCCGCCGAATCGTCTAGTCGCCAGTCCCAGTCTTTCATTTGAAGGGGCATCAGCGCCTTTAAAGGTCACTCTACTACCTAATCCCTCACACTTGGGTATGTTGAATGTGTCTCTTCATCTGCTAAAGTTTAGTTGTTCGTTTACTTTTACCAGAGGCCGTTAATCCCGTCGCACTCGGCCTGGCACGCGCCAAGCAATATACGTTACTCAAATCTCCTGACTACGCATCAAACCCAGATTGCACCCTCGGAGATAAAGTCATGTGTGTGCAGCTTCATGGAGACGCGAGCTTTACAGGACAGGGCATAGTGATGGAAGCCCTCGGATTAAGTCAGAACTGGATGTCTAGGAATAACCTTCCTCTCTGACGGTATGCTTACAGGCAATCTTCCCCACTTCACGAGTGGTGGAAGTGTGCATTTGGTAGTCAAGTATGCATTTATCCGAGAACTCTTGCCACGACACTAACAAACTCGACAAATATATGTAGCAACAGGTACGAACTATACAAATACAAATTTTAGATTATCTTCACTCCAAAGTCACTTTCGATAACTGTCACTTCTTTAGCATCGGATACACGACTCCTGCGTCTTCAGCCCGTTCTTCGCTGTATTGCTCTGACGTCGCTAAGATGATCAATGCACCTGTGCTTCACGTGAATGGGGACTATCCCGAAGGTACGGTTACAACTCCTTGATTCCGTTCGTTTACTGTAACTTGTTATGTTCATAACCAGATGTTGCTCGGGCCATGGAAGTTGCGTTCAAATATCGAAATTATTTCAGAAAGGTTAGGGTATATTTACATATGAATCAGCTTGCTAGAATTGGAATTAACTAACAGGACAGGACATCGTTGTTGACTTGATGGTATACCGAAGATGGCACGTCTGGCAATTTCATCTTTAGCCGCCAGTCGTTTACATGAAACAGGGGCCACAATGAACTCGATGAACCAGCATTTACGCAGCCCCTGATGTACCAAACGATCAGAACTCGAAAATCTGTTCCAACTTTATATGAAGAACGCCTTGTGGTGAGAGCGTTTGTTGTCCTGTTGCCTTCGAGCCCAAACAGTTCTATGCTCCCTCAGGAGTCCGAGATACTACTCGCTTGCGATACGCAGAATATTCGTGATGCATATAGGACTCATCTTGACACTCAACTTGTTGCGGTACAGTCCCATCAGCCAACAGCTGACATGTTGGGTGGCAAATGGAGTGGTTTGGTTTGGCCTGGGCCCCCAACTTCCCCATCTGTTGTTGTGCATGGCCCTGCCACAGGTCTTGACCTTGACACGCTGCGTAGAATTGGCCAGCATAGTGTTGGGGTCCCGGAAGGCTTTGTATGTACGCCAATTCATCTCTAACCTCCCTCAAACCGATAGATATGTCATGTCATGACTAGGAAATCCACTCGCGCTTAAAGAGGCATATCAAGCACCGGCTGGAAAGTTTGGAAGAAGGTGCAGGCATCGATTGGGCAACCGCTGAAGCTCTTGCATGGGGTTCTTTGATGCGAGAAGGGCACGATATTAGGATTTCAGGACAGGATGTTGGACGTGGAACCTTTAGTCATCGGTGAGCATCCCGTTCTATTTGCATTACACTCGCCAAAGCTGAAATTGATTCCGCAGACATGCCATGCTTGTAGACCAGAATACGGAAGCTGTTGTTGTTCCCCTGAATGCGGCTATATCACCTGATCTGGGCCGTTTAGAACTCGCCAACAGTAAGTAAGACAGTTGATGCTTTAGCTTCGAAGATAATATATTTATGGCCTAGGTTCTCTGAGCGAACTTGCAGTACTTGGTGTGAGTCAAAACGGTAGGCATGGTTCCTTTGGATACTGTTCTCACTATGTTCTAGTTTGAGTTTGGCATGTCATGGGAGAGACCGAACATACTTCCCATTTGGGAAGCACAGGTATGCGTATCCCTGTGCGTGCTACTTGTAACGTTCCTTGACCTTCAGTCCAGTTTGGTGACTTTTTCAATGGGGCACAAGTGAGATTTCATGATCCCAAATATTTTCCTTGTCTTTAAATATCATGATGTTCTAGGTGATAATTGATACGTTTGTGTCATCGGCAGAAGGTCAGCTGGGGGTGCCTATCCGATCATTTGCGTACATTGCTGTCCTTCCGTTCACAAACTGACGCATCTTTTGTCCCCAGCTAAATGGCTAAAGCAGTCTGGGATCGTGATACTTCTTCCTCATGGACTAGATGGCGCTGGTCCTGAGCATTCCAGCATGAGGCTAGAAAGATTCCTCCAAGTCAGTGGCATCGTCTATGGTCTTTTCAGTCTTATATTAACCAAGGGTTCAAGTTAACGAACGACTCTTATGAGTTTGATCCGGCTTCAAACATCAATATACATATAGCCAATCTTACCACCCCTGCACAGTACTTCCACATCCTGCGTCGCCAACAGCTCCGTAACTACCGAAAACCGCTTGTCATTGCTACCCCCAAGGGGTTGCTTAGAGCACCGGTCAGCCTGATCATATAATACTTCCCTGAGTATTTCTGACTACCTTCCCCCCCTCGCCTGTTTTAGGTTGCTGCATCCAACCTCGCCGACTTCGCCCCAGGTAGCAGGTTTCAACCCGTGTTATTGGATCCGTTATTCGCACCATCCCCTACTAAGACAAATCTGAAGCGTATTATTCTTTGCAGCGGGAAAATTTACTACGATCTTGCCGCCAAACGGGAAGAAAAGGGTTTACAAACTAACGTTGCTCTTGTTAGACTTGAGGAGTTGGCCCCATTTCCTTGGACTGCAGTCAACGAGGCGCTAGACACATACTTGTCAAGCGAGGGACAAGCAGGGATCGTGTGGGTGCAGGAGGAAGCCAAGAATCAAGGAGCATGGACCCATATAAGCGTGAGAATGGACAACCTTCTAGCAAGACGGGGGGCCAACAAATTAAAGTTCATAGGCAGGCGCGAGTCTGCCGTGCCAGCTGTAGGAGTTGGAGAGCTTTTCCAGAAACAGAAGGCAGAGGTCCTAGAGAAGGCCTTCACGTTCGTGGAATGAGCTATTTATAGGCCGGTTGATCAGTCTACTGTGATATTAACAATGCGTTGTGCCACGTCGGACATGCACAGATCTTTTGTAGCCTTGTACATATGTAAATCCATTAGCATGCACGTTAAGCACAGGGCTTTTCAAGCTAGACTCGTGTTATACGTGAGTTTGAAGTAGTCTTTCTAAACCGGAAGATAGCCGGGACCATTGTGTAGAACTGCTACACGGAATTTCAGGTTTGAAATTAGGTAATGACTCCTAGCATTAGAAGCACAGCCGGCCGTTGCTCTCTCCAGTGTATTGACACAACAAAAATACGTCGACTAAGTAGATGTACTCCTAGTAAGTCCAAAGTCCAAACTACGTCTAGGTCGAAGCTCCCAGCGTATTCACTGTATTGACCATCGCCTTCAGCAACACCTTTTCTCGGCAGCCCTAAAACGACAAAATCTGAAAGCATATCAGCCACACTGACTTAGAAAAAGAGGATAGAACTAAAGAGGCTCTACCAGAACTATTAAATGCTATTATGAGCAAATGATGGACTTAAAGGACAGTTCTTTCATCTTTTTTCATTCCAATGGACATTTTAGTTATTTCAATTCTTCTTCATTATTCAACTTCTTTTCATGGACTTCTTTGATTCTTTTCACGGACTTCTTTGATTCTTTTCACGGACTTCTTTGATTTTACAATTTCCTTCATTGGTTCAGATTATTCACCAAGGTGCATTTATATGTGTAGTAATACTTGAGGCGCACATTTGTGCATAGTTACAGACAAGGTGCATTCAGATGCATAGGACACTGCTTAGATTATAGTGTCAGTTCTTTTTCTTTTTCATTACTACTGATCAGATCACCTCTATTTCTACTCTACTTCATCTAGCTAGCGAAGTCTACCCCTAATGAGCCAGGGGCTCAAATTTTCACATGTCTACTCCTTATAGACTATGGACTATTACTTATAGTTAGCATAACACAAAATACACTTTGTGCTTTTTCACCCCTACTATTTTGCTTGGTTCTTTGATGTTCTTAATTCTATTTACCTGAGATTCTAAATCTTGCATCCATTGTCCAGCCTCAATTTAAAAAGTCTAGGATCTGTCTATTTTATCATTGACTTACTCTTCATTGCATACTTCCATCATTCTCCAGAGTTGTTTCCCCTATCACATAAAAACCTTTGACACTTGACCTTGCATTATTTTCACATTAAAGCACTGACTTCCTGCCGAGATCGACAAGGGAGTGAGTGTAACTTCCTCACCCCAACAAAAAAATACATCAAATAATTGTACATATACAAGGACGCATGCTAGAAACAAGTGGCTGAAAGTCATCAGAGCTCATGACAGTGATATGGATATTACCACCTCCAAAGCACTCATGAGACCAGTTCACCAGTCTAGGTGATTTATTTTTGTAGAATGGTGCAAAATAATTTGTATCCATCATGGAATATCAAAAATAAAGGTATAAGGGCATCAATTTCGCGAACAAAGTACTGGACGGCGAATGTCTGGTAGAAGAATCAGTGTGGGGCAGATACATACAGTCCTTCATACCATGGGCAAGGTTGCCTCTAGTCATGCAAGTTCCTTCTTCTAGGAGGAGAACTTGTCCAAAAAGCATTATGGATGGCACATTTCACGGTTGCCTTTTTTGAGGTTTCCAAGAGATTGTTCTGGGATAAAAAGGGCGGAGACTACTTGAGCCAATCAGAATACCTGATCAGAAAAGTCCGCTTTCTAGTTTCTCCGCCAAGTCTTGAGGAATTTAACCTATGCAAATTTCATCACGTCTCCTCTGAGTTTCTGTAACTGTGTGGAGTGAGGAGGGTGTTTGTCCTAAAGTGGTGATGCCAGTGGGCATGCAAAGTGATGCTTCAATAGGGCTGATCACAATAGAGGATTTGAGGGGATTTGATGAAGGTTTCAAGAAGGATCTGATTTTTTAAAGAAGGGCCGACAATGCCCCGAAAACCGGTTTTAACTGTGATGAGTTTGTTTTGAAAAATGTATTTGTGTGGATTTGACAAAGCTGGCGCTATACATGGCAGATCTGTCAGCTGCAGATTGTTCTCGTGCTTGTTTGGCACACAAACAATGGCCTGGCTTGCATGCATGTCATATCTGGGTGGTGGCATGGCCAGGGAGGCCCGTAGTTGTGGTATGGGAGAACTGCAGCAGGTCCTTGATGTTAGATGTAGATGATAGTAGAAGATCAACTTGTTTTTTTTATTATGACTTGACTCACGATGTCTCAGAGGAATATACAAAATTGTAACTACTGTAACTATGGGGTTGGGGTGGAGATAGATTGGACTTGTAGTTGAGTGATTGTGTCATGTCAATACACCCCCCAAGTGAAACAAGAATATGATAAAGCAAAAAAAAAGACTGTATGAGAATGAAGGAAAATCATTCCATGCCTAGGTTGCGAAGGAGAACCTTATGTTACAGCAATAGCAGGGGCTTGGTGAGCACGTCGGTGATGTTTTTGGCTGACTTCACATAAGTGATACCTGCCTCATCACTGGTGATGAGTTTGCGGAGCCAGTGGCACTTAATGCAAAGGTGCTTGGTGCGCAGGTGGTACGAAGCATCCTGGATGTTGGCAATTGTTTGGAGGTTGTTGCAATAAATATGAATTGGGTGAGTGCAGGGCATGCCAATTTTGTTGAGGAGATGGGACACCCAAAGGGCATATTTAGCTCCAGGGATAAGGGCCATATACTCAGACTTGGTAGTTGAGAGGGTGATCCAGGTCTGTTTCTTAGATAGCCACGTGACAATGCACCCATTGTACAGGCAGAAATAGCCACCTATAGAATGAGAATCAGCCAAGCCTGTAAAATTGGTGTCAGCATAGATCTTGATTAGCAGTGTAAATAGTGATTGACGTAAGACGATGCCTATGTCATGAGTCCCCTTTAGATATTGTATGACATGTTTGACAGCTGTCCAGTGAGCTGTAGTGTAATCATGTGTGTGTTGGCTCAGCTGCTGGATGGTGAAGGCAATGTCAGGGCATGAGCCCAGAGTGGCATACATGAGGGAGCCAATAGCCTGTGCATAAGGTACATCTGGTGCAGGGTCACCAGCAGACTGTGATGTCAAAGATTTGATGTCATGTGTAACAGGTGTATTGACAGGTGGTGCATCAAGGAGATTGAATCGCTGGATGATTATGTCGATGTAATGGCCTTGTGAGAGTTTAATGAAATCACGATGGGGATCTATTTTGACTTGGATGCTGAGGAGCTTGAGCATCTCACCAAGGTCTTTCATGGTAAAGTGAGAATGAAGCAGATGTTTAACACATGCCATTAAAGCCTTGGTACTAGTGAAGAGGCCAAGATCATCCACATAAATGGTGATGATTGTGAGATGATTGCTGGTCTTCTTAAAGAAGATGCAGTCATCTGCATGGCTGCATGTGAAGCCATCATTGAATAGAACCGTAGTGAGTTTCTTATACCAGGAACAGCCAGATTGCTTCAAGCCATAAATAGCATGATGCAGCTTCAGGACATGACTGGTTCCATCATTGAAACCATCAGGCTGGCACATGTAGATCTCCTCATCTAGAGTAGAATTCAGATACATGCCTTTGACATACATCATCTCAATCTCCCATTCATTCTGGATGGCGAGTGTGAGTATGACCTGGAGGCTGTCTAACTTGACAACTAGTGATGTGACCTCAAAATAGTCCATGCCAGGACATTGTGTGAATCCCTGGGCGACCACCCTTGCCTTGCCTTGCTCAAATCTGCCTTCTGCATCTGTTTTAGCTACATAGACCCACTGGATGCCTACCACATTCTTCCCAGGCAGCAGCTCAACCAGTTCCCATGTCCCAACTTCCACATGCTGCCTTATCTCAACCTCCATTGCCTCTCTCCATATCAGGAAATCATCCCCGCGGAGTGCCTCTGCATAGGACAGTGGCTCTATCACAATCTCTGTTGCTGACAAAGCCTGTTCACCCTCATGCATGAGGTGGTAGTCAGGCATAGGTTAAGCCGCAATTCTGGTGCTATGCCTTGGTTCCTCCAGTTCTGCAGGTGAAGGATCTTGAGGGACAGTGGCTGTGCTGCCATGAGGAGTGGAGATTGTTGCAGGGGCAGAAGGCAGTTGGGCAGTGAGAGGGCCAGTGTTAGGGTCATCATCAGCATCAGGTGCAGGATATAGGGTGTTGTCCATGTCATCAAGGATGATGTCCCTAGAGGTTTAAATACAATGGGATGCTGTATTGTAGTACCTCCATGCCTTAGAGTTCACAGCCGGTGAAAACATGCTGTTCTGACTTTGGTTCCAGCTTGGTTTGCTGCTGATCTGGGACCTTGACCTAGCATTTCCTGCCAAACTCCGCCAATCTTGCAATATTTGGCTTCTTACTGAAAAAAGCCTGATATGGAGTAATATCTGCCCCCAGCGCCTTTGTCAGTGATCTGTTCTTAATGTAGCATGCATAAGCAATGGCCTCTGCCCAAAGCAGTTTGGGGACCTGCTCAGCAAACATCATGGCACATGCATGCTCAGCAAACATCATGGCACATGCATGCTCAAGCAGAGTGTGGCTGAGCTGCTCGGCAATACCATTCTGTGCTGGTGAGTAAGGGGCAGTGAATTCCATGACAATGCCCTTCCCAGCACAGAAGGCTTTGAAGGCTGCATTCATATATTCACCACCACTGTCGCTCTGGAACTGTTTAAGGGCATGTCCAGTCTGGGTTTCAACCAGGGCGGCATAATCTTTGAATTGATCCAAGACACCGTCCTTTGTGTGACTGAAGTAAATGGTGGAGTAATGACTCTTGGCATCAGTGAATGAGTAAAAATAGTACTCCTGTGCTGGCCCTTCTGTATTTGCTGGCCCCCAAACGTCAGAGACTGTTTTGGAACCCTTCAAGACTTTGGTGTTATTACTAACGCCTCAATCTATCAGAACGTGTCG
>QFFB01010043.1:0-11948 GCA_003316465.1 Ramaria cf. rubripermanens
ATGTCAAGTCCTCAGCTCAGTCGCCGTGGTATTTCGTGAGGCGGTCCGCTCAAGCCTCAACACCACTCTCCAACCGACGCCCAAGGCTAAAGACTCCCAGGATCACGACTCACTATCCAGGAATATCTTTGGCACTGGAATCTATACCACCACGCATGCCCAGGACGTCACTCGCTCATTCTTATCCTACTGTATACCGTAGGTGTGTCTACCCACCACCCTGTGCGGGATGTCTTGTCTGGCTACACACTCCTACCATGGCGAAGAGCAACTGCCTTGACTGGAATGACTGACGTGGACGCCGGCATATGACATATGTAGGCAGTCAAGACTCTGCTCCAGCTCAGCTCAGCTCTATCTCACTCCATTCGACCTCCGCTTCACTCCCCATCGTGGGGAAGCGCAGGGGCGCTGCACTAGGAGGAGCATACTAGGGAGCACGCCCTGCATTTTGTGTTTTGTTGCGTTTTGCGGCGTATTGAGGATATTGGTTCCCTTTGACGCATCTTGCCGTTGAGACGCTATGAGGTGTTTTGAGGACGCGTCACTCGTTCGCGACACAGGCTTCCACCGCAAGTGGCAATATCACCTGCCAAATTCGTCAGGTATCTTCACTCCTCACTACCGTGGCAGTGAAGCACCCAGGCGTGAATGACACTCGTCGCGTCACCAACGACAAGTTCACAGCGCAGTTCCGACCGCAAGACTCAGGCTAAACATAGAAAGGGCCCACCTACGTGGAATATTGTTTGTCGTTGAATAATTCTAACAGGTGTGGGGAGCTACTTGAAAAGATGGGGATAGTGATGTAAACATCCCACCTTTCCGGACAAGCAGTTTCATGATATAAAGGTATTAGGTAGTGTATGTCGGTGTAGTGACATTACAGTAACAGTCACTTGTAGTATTGAGAATAATCGTGTCTTGTCCACGGCTCGTGGTCCAATAGGCAGGTAGGGTAAGCCTAGGAGTGAATTTTAAATCCTTTCTATTTTTAGTACAATCTAGGCACTCGCGGTGGGTCAATGTCTCCACAGTAGGTATAGACGTATTATGTGTATTATATTGGGGTATCTATATATGGAAGTGCAAGTCATCTGTGCACCAAGCATGCCCTGCGTCGAAGCCTTTTCTCCGCGTCTCCCCTTCTCTTTCTGTGTCGAAGCATTAACTACCCCTCTCCGCTCACACTGCCACTGCCCCCTCGCTTGCGTTTGGCGACACACCCTGGGGCGCCCGCAGCGTCTTCGCAGCGCTCCTGACATTGAGGACAAGCCGGCATCCCTGCGCAAAAAGAGCAACAAGACGTTAGACAGACTCTCTTCTAATCCGCGAGGACAAGATAGGATAAAACGCGCGTACTGCGATTGATGCGACGGTGATGAGCCAACTATCACGAGGAATGTCACTTCGTCTGCATATCCCATCGATCAGCGAGCACCATGACACTCACCTCCCCCCGATAGTCCCTAGCTGCTGCGGGGCGAACCTGTCCAACATGAAGTTGACCATATTGGCACCTGGACATCATGGGGTGTAAATAAGCTCGTACGCGGAATCCCAGGAGATGGTCTGACGCACTAAAAATACTGATGAAAGGGTTACCAAGAAGGTAGTCGTCAGCGTTGGGTGATATATAGGGTGTATTCAGGAACTTGCATCATAAAATAGGCTAAGCCATCCCTACAACATACATGAGCAGAGCTGCGCGAGTCGTGCGTGATGCGACAGTGCAAACTGTACTGGAATAGGACACCGAGTAGGGGGTTCATGTTGAGCCCAAACCCCCTCAGAAACCCGCGCATTTTTACCAGCGTCATCGTGATATACACAACTAATCAAGCTCAACTTTCAACCAGCGCCCGTTTCGAGTGGAGAACGGGCATAAAACCGACCTTGGAAGAACGAACAGATACCCCTGCCATGCGGGAAGGTATCGCTGCATAAGTACTAGTAGAGACCATGACGCTGAGAAGGCGTACCAGCAGGAGAGCGCGTATTTATACTTTGGAGGGGTGAAGTTGAGACAAGAGGGTATGAGACCGGGGAGAACGGGGGCTGGGAGAAACGCCTCCTCCTTGACAGCTAATATGACCAGTATAACGATTGTCTAAGGATGGTGTTGAGGTCGATCAGTTAGGCCGCTGTGGCAGAGGGCGAATGGACTCACTACGACTTCCGCTGATGCCGATTTCGAGACTAGTCAATAGGGGTCATGCGTCATGGAGCTGCGTGGCTCACTTATCCAAGCTGCGATTAAGAACACGCCAACTTTTAATTAAACGCATCCCGTGATTAGTCCAGGATTGTGCGCCGCGACACGTATTGGTACGAACCACGGATATTCCGATTATAAAGGACGAAAATCCTCATGATGATGAGGACATCAACCAGCAGTATGAAAAAAGTGAGACCCCTTGATATATCGTAAACGACAATCTATCATTTGTCGCGAGATATTCTCCCATCCCTGACTTACCAAATCTCCAGATGAAATAAATGTAGGCAGCTACCTGACCATCATGAGCAGGTGATCCATGCAAGGGTGTGCTACGTACAACTAAACAAATAAATATGTCCGGAGTCGTCAGTGGGTACATACAACAAAGATTCAAGATGAAAACGACTGACGTTAAGTGGGAGGAACATTTTGATGTTGGCTAAACGCGAGTCGAGTCAGGATTAATTTTGAGGGGGGAGAAGCGAACGACTCACCGATCGATTCGAGAATCATGAATATGACTGCGAAGTAGCGGGTGAAGAAGTAGGAAATCTTGGCTAGAGCTCTTGGGGATCTAGCGTTGAAGCCGAAGTTTAACATAAGGGTTGCTTGTAGATATGAGCGGGCTCACCGCCAAAGGTACTTGAGCTCCTGGCTATGCGTAATGATGATATCGTATCCAAGCAAGGCGGTGGTGCAGACTTTCACAGTTGAAGTCAGATGTGTAGCACGGTACCATGATGTGACGTGCTCACCCATGTTGTAGTTGACGGCCCGGAGACCTTGGAGAGTTACAAGTAAAGGGCGTGCGTCCGCGTTCCCGGCCATTTGTGGATACTGGAAATGATGAACTTACAGTAAGGGAGAAATCGCAACGGACATGGTGAATGTGCGTTTCAGTGTCGTTATAAGCCGACGCAGAGTTGTGCCATAACCATGTGGAGAGCAATCAGTGGTCAAAGCGCTGAGATGGAGAGATGGTCTCCAGTACGCCTGCGCCTCGACTGAGCGGGATAGGCGACATCCGACTCTGTATCGTTCATCGTGTTCGCGCGCTCATTGTCATACCACTCCTACTGCTACCTAGGCCCAGCACAGCCGCAATCAGAACAAGGCGCCACAAGACGCACGCGGCGGTCTGATGCATCACTTCGTATCACATGGTAACACGTGACTGCCGCTCCCACCACACATCGATTGATATGCCACTTGATGGGCACGGCTGAAATTTATTTAAGCACAGGAGCAGAAGTATTGCAATAATGGTAGCGGGTCTCCAACCAAGTCTCGCGCCGTGCATAATCTACCAAAGTATTACTCGCCGAGTCCTGCATGGTCCTATATTTCAAATTTCCATCCTTGGACGTGTCAAAGGTTGTGGGACGGCTCGCCTTTGGCGAGCGGTGAGGATACGGATGCGGTGATAACTATAGGACATATTCACGCACTACAATCTTGCCACACCATCGATACAGCATGAGGAGTTGAGCGTTTCAGAGGTAGTCACGTCGTATGTAGCCGGCTGTTATGAGTCACGAGATGGACATCTAGAGTCATTTCAAGCCACTGGCAGGTATTGTCATGTATTCATGCACGCCAAGTACCGAGATCCCACTTACTGTAATTTCAGCTCTAGGAATAAAATTACCAAGCAGATAAAGAATGTCAGGATAAAACAGTCATTAATCATAAAGCAGGACCAGTCACCTCTTTTTCCGACAGCGTCTTGGATACCGCATACGCGATCGAAGGGAAGAGTCTTGCGTTCTCCTCCAGTCAGCCTCGGAAAACTGATATGGATCTAAGCACGGAAATGTATCGCAACAGTGAAGGAAAAGTGCACAATGCGCCGAGCGGAGGATCTGGGGCAAGAAGCAGCACTCATAGCGGTACTAAGACTATACAACACAAATAATTATATATAACTGAATGAACATTGAACATATGATGAAACAGATAATTTTACTAGAATGTGCTCATAGAGAGCTTTCAATTGAGCCCTGGTTCATATTTTTTGGTAATGTTAGAGAGTAGTACTTAATATTAAGACAGCAGGATTATTTCTAATAATAGACAACTAGTTGACAGAGACAGAATTATATTCATGGGAGACATTATTTGTTTTTGCATAAATTATACCCATTTTTATCCATATATTTGGATGTTAATATTTCCAATTTTCAGCTCTTATTCTACAGCTTCAGTTGTGCTATGGTAAATTTATATTTTCGGAAGTATTTTAGCAAATTTCAAACTCTGCCCTGTGCTATAATACTCAAGGCATCACAGAAAGGGCACATAGCTGCCTTATATCTTTATGATATCCAACATTCTGGGAAGAAGGAAGGGTGCTCTGAAACTGTGACAGTTTCCAAGAAGAAGCCAATGCTAGGGCAGAACCTCATAAGCTCCATAGCCCATTTCCCATATCTTGGTGACACCATGTTTGTATAATGTGTGATTAACTGCTGAGAGCTATTTATACAATGCTTCCATGGTCTGTATGAAACTCTGTACTATGATACTTGCAACACCCAGTGAGATGGACACCCTAGTGTGTTGCATAGTTGAGCTCTTCTAGTAAAAGGGGGGAAGCACCTGGAGGTTCCTTGGGAGCTCATGATGCTCAGCAACTGTAAACATGGTGCAATGAGTTGATGCTTGACTATCTGTGGGACATACAGGAATGAGCAGCCATATTTGAAATATTAAGCATTAGAATACAACTGGGAGATACAGTCTTGAGGCCACTTCCAAGGAGTTTGACTTTAAATGTGAATTGAGATTGTCACTTTCAGATGGAGAATTGGCCATTGTTTCATACAGTCAGTACAATTTGAGTATATGCATGTCATTTGAAGTGACTGACTGTAAGGTATTGACTGAAATAGAGTGCTGGGATCAAGTCCTTGTGATATCATCTGTTCAATGAGCTCTTTGACCCATGAGCACAGGGGTGTAGAGTGGGGATTGGACATGCAATCATATCATAACTATCACATTTACTTTGCATTTGCTTTGCAGCATGCTCTATTATATTGATCTTTGACATGTAGATGCAATTAAACTTGGTGACAGAATGTATTGTGAGTGGTTGTTGGTTGGTGGTGGTGGTGGTAGTGGGAAGAAGGTATTGCAGTATACATTGGACATTCAAATGACTTGACAAATATTTCAACTTGGATGTGTGTATGATAATGCCAGACAAGGAGCCATAGATGTGTATTCCAACATGTACCAAAGCTGTTGGCAGCCAAACATAGTGATGACACTGACATCTTCTAAAAAAAGATCTGGCACTTGACCCCTCAGAATATGGATCTGACAACAGTGCCAACAACAGGCCTCATGAGCCGGATCCAGATCCAGATCCCTTTGACTACCAGCAAGATGATGTGTATAATCAAGTTCCAATCTTAGACAATTATCATTCACACTTGGCTAGTTCTCAAGATGAATATCCCTTCCATGGACTTGTTGAGGTTGAGGATGGTGCTGAAGATGAAATGGAGGTGGAGGACAAAGAGGACAAGGAGTTTAATGATGAGATCAATGAAGAGAACCTGATACAAGTCCTTCAGGCACAATATGGTGACAAGTGGCAGGCCCAATTACATGAATTATGTGAGTTCTAGTCATCTTGTGTGATAAACTTACCAAACATAATGTCTAGGTGATCATGAGCTTACTGACAATGGTATGGATCATGTAAGTGCCTTTGCTTTGTGCATGGAAGGCTCTGGTCTCCCTTGATCCACATACAACAACCTCTGTCATTTCTTTCATCACAAACTTAACATGGATACTAAGTACCTAATGTATAGATAGATTGAACTTGTGAGGGCAACCTAAGCAGATGCTCTACACTCAAGTGGTGCACTGGTGAAGGGGGAATCCTAAGCTATATACAACTACATACAATGCAAGGGCATACCTGGCGAAGGGGGAATCCTAAGTCATATACAACTACATACAATGCAAGGGAATACCTGGTGAAGGGGGAATCCTAAGAGAAAACTCTAAGGATCACCTTCACCCACTAGCTAACAGCTATATACCTTGGGCATCACAACCCCATACCTCCAAAGCCTGAATCACATAAGCAACAGGGGTGCTGAACTACAGAAAGGGCCAAGGAGGTGTTTGGAAGCTGCCAAGGGACCAATCTGCACAGCTCTGGAACAAGAGGCCCAATGCTGAAGTGGCACTGGGTGGGGTAGACTTCAGAAGGGACTGTGTACACTTTACATGCACTTTGCAGGGACTTCACAAGACTTCGCAAGGCATGTGAATGTTCACATGGAGTGGAACATAGGGTGCATGCACTTTGCAAGGACTTTGCACGACTTTGCAAGAGTTCCCCTCACATCCACTTTGGCAAGGCTGCAAATACTTTGCACACACTTTGCAGGACTTCACAGGGCATGGGAATGTTTGCATGGAGTGGAATGTAAGGTATGAAGGCTTCACAAGGAGTTCACAAGGATTTTGCAAGCTTTGCAGAGGTTCCCCTTACAGAACTACTATTTGGTGTCACACCAATCTTTTATGACATGTGTGATCAGTCATGCTGCCTATTTGTAGACTCAAACAAGGATCACACACATTGCCTGGTGTGTAACCAACCTTGCTATCACACTAATGGTAAACTAGTTGTATGGTTCTGTTAGATCCCTGAGATCTAACACCAAGGCTCCAAACCTTCAGACCTCCAAACTCTGAAGTAACTGTTATATTTTGTTTCAGTCCTTGTTATGTGCCATTTAAAGTGTAATCATTATTCATGACCCAAAGTAGAATACTTGTACCTTGCTTGATCTGAACCTCCGACCCAACTCTTAACTCTGCTTATTATACTACTCTTATATTCTTCTTGTTCTACATTTATGTCTTATTACACATTCTTAGGATACAATTAGGATACAAGGTATTAATAGTCCTCCAATCTTGTATCTGTTCTTTAGTTTGAATATCGACTAATTTCCTCATTACCAACTTCCAGTCCTTCTCACATCACTATCTCTGTAGTTAGACACTATTAGTAATACCTCCAAGTCCAAACCTCCAGACAACCTCTGACCCTCTGGCTGTGAGGGAACTTGATGACTGAGCAAGTGATCAGTATGTCTTAACTAGAATGTAGTTCTAGTGTGACACAGAATGCAAGCTAGCACAAGGTTATCCTCATAGGTCAGGATAAGGAGTTTGTGCTGGCATGGAAGCAAACTAACTACGGGTGTCAATTATGTAATCAAAGTGGTCATTACTCTAACTAGATAGAAATCGAGAAATGGGGACAAGGGAGTGATAGGGGAAAAGAGTAGAGATCTGATAATAGATAATGGGTGGTAAGGATTAAGAAAAGTAAATGAGGAATCCCTGACACTGGCCCCTGAAATTAGTAATTGAACAATAGCAGGTGGCACAACCTATAAGTTAAAGTCAAGTCCCTACCCCCCTTGCATACCTTCAAAGTCCAACCTCTGAACATCCAATCTCTGAAGTTCCAGGTGATGTCCATGAACTTAACAGGTTCCCCTACCTCCCAATCATACCTCTGTTGGGATACCATGGGGATAAGCCTAGAACACAGGCTTATATTGGACATGATGGACCTATGATGTAGTATATATAGTTATGGTCATCTATGACTGTAATGTAGTATATCTATTGGACAAGTAGTTAGTAAACACCTCAGTGAATTACCAATTCACTGAGGTATGTGCCTTACACTGTAATGAGATGACAAGTGACTTACTGTAGTATAGCCCTTTCATCTATAGGTATAGTTGTAATATAGCCTCAGTGAATTACCCATTCACTGAGCCCTTTCATCTCTAGCTACTATGCCAATAGCCAACAGGTTATGGGCTCCGCAGAGCCCGTTATGTTGTCTGCCACCTCCAAGTCATTTGTTGTCCCTAAGCTGGCCCAAGATGGCTCAAACTGGGTCACCTGGAAAAGTCAGACGTCAGCAACACTGGCATCAACCTGTGGTACCAAATGACACCTGGATGGGATTGCTTGGATCCCCCTGCTGATTCCCACTTATCCTGATGGCCACATACTGATGAGCGACAAGGAGGAGAAGTTAGATGGCATAGAAAAATGATGGGATGATTATAATCAGCGTGAAGTAACAATTATGGCTCAGATCTTCACAACTGTGCCAGACAGCATCCTCATGGAGGTGTGGAACCTGGATACGGCAAGGAAGGTTTGGGAGGCAGTGTGTGCTAAGCATGAAGCCAAAGCACCCACTGTAAAGGTTGACATTGTTGTGAATGAATACTTACCACATCGAGTCACCGAGTCACGTGCCCACCCGGTGCACGAGATGCATATTTTGCGTACCAAGTCGAGCCCCGTCATCAAGGGATTGTCAGTCCATATCCGAGTCGAGCCTCACCATCAGGGGAGCACGAGTTGATATCCGAGGACCTCAGGCCAGGGGCCAGCGAGCAGTTCGAGGGGCATGTGCATACAAGGAGATGCAACGCCACGTTCTTTCCTTTTCTATCTATTGTCTCCTAAACACATGACACTAATCCCCCTCAATCCCCATATGTTGCACCCCACCATGTACGCGCCGCACGTGTAGGTAATAGTCCGTGGATCCACCAGACTTGTTATATACGATCGCACGGACATGAACATGTCTCATATCAATCCCTGTAGCTACATTACCACTCCACTTCTCTCTCTATCGTTCTCCAATCCACCATGGACTCTCAGTAGTTTACGCTTGTATAAAGTGCCGTCTAGCACTCGTATCAAAAAAAATCACCTTTTTGCTAGTCAACACCTATGCTCGAGTCAACACGCAGACAGTCTCCAAGTTCCATACGACATATCTACAAAGCTGCAGCTACTATCTCTTTTATATCTCACAAGTCCCCTTCGTTATTATCACCCTGCACCCTTCCCCCACCGCTCACTACCACCGCAACCGCTTGACCATCAATGACACATCGACCCTACCAAAGAGTCGACGGAACGGCTGTGATTACGCCACTAGCCGGGCGCTATACATACCCCCTTTACTTACTAGGCTTATAATCACAGACATGTGACGCAGGATGTATGAGATGAAGTGCAAGGATGAGTCAAATGTCTGCACACACTTGGAGAATCTTGTGAAAATGCAAGAACAGCTATCAGGGATGAATGCTGCACTCACCAATGATGACTTTGTCATGGTCATCCTCCGCTCACTCCCAAATCATATCGCCCGCTTATCAATGCAATAACCATGTCTGCAGTACATGCTAAAGCCAAGTTACAGCTAGATGTCAAGATTGGAATTTAGGGTAAAGATATAACGTCAGTGTAATTTCAACATGGGCCTACAGTCATAGTGAATTACCCAAGAGTAGTATGCAATGAATCATGCATGTCCTCAAAGAAAGGTCACCCCAATTCAGATGTTCCTTTCACTGATCCAAACACTCCTGCGAAGTGTTGTGAATAGCGGTCTTGGTGATGCCCCTAAAGGGGCATAGTGAATAAGATCAAAGGTTTGAGCTCACTGTTAGACACAACTACCAATGAGGGAGTAAGTCATTGTACTAAGGTTTTTTCTACTAGTGAGGACTCAAATAACAAGGTAGATGTATGATAATTGAACTAGGGAATTATACAGGTGGAATCAAAGTACTTATAGTAAAAAGTGAATGCAGGGGGGACAGAATGCAGGGGGGACAGAATGCAGGGGGGACAGAATGCAGGGGGGACAGAATGCAGGGGGGACAGATTGAGAGAGACTAGAACACTATGGAAGAGTAGTGCATGCTAGGACACGGAGTCAGAGTCAAACCACCTTCATGGGGCATGGCAACTGATGGGGTTTGTGAGTGAAACCTGTTGGTTAGACTGGACTTCTGACCATACTTGGTGACCCTGCATGCTGCAAGGGGGATGTGAATGATGTGAAATGAGGGCAAAGTATTATGGTACAATGGCAAAGATCATGTTTGGTGAGCAGCGAATAGGAGTAGGATTGCCTGCAGAGGTCTTGCCAATGTCAGTGTGATGGAAGGATGCTGGGGAGATCGATGTAATTTGCTGAACTCAGGATGTGAAAACAGCAGTCATGACACCAGATAACATTGTCGAGAGTCTTGTCAATGAGTTTGAATGGCTGTCTATTGAAGAATGTCAACTGAAAGCTAGTGAGAACACACTTGCTGTTACAAAGGGCTGCAGTAAACCACAAACATGTGGCAGCAGCTCAAGCACTGCCAAGACCAATGTGGAGTGCTGGAAGTGCAGCAGGAAAGGCCATGTAAAGGCCAATTGTTGTTCTAAAGTGAAGAAGAAGGATAAAAAGAATGAAGACAAAGGGGGAGGTGCATCAGTGAACACAACAGTGGAGGGTGAGGATTTTGCCTTCACGATGATGTTTGCTGGGACCACACTTGTGCAGGGAACAAGTCTGCTGACAGGACAAGAAGTCAATGTCTATGACTCAGGTGCATCTGGTCATATGTTGCTGCACCAGCACCATTTTACGACCTTCCAGGACATCACACCATGCTCCATTAACATAGCTGACAGAACTGTCTTCCAGGCTACCAGAATGGGCAATATGAAGATTAGCATTCCTAATGGCAAAACTTCAACTCAGCTTACATTGAAAAATGTACTGTACTGCCCAGATCTCACTTTTACACTGATTTCCCTAACTTGCTGCGATGTGGCTGGATACATGGTCCTGTTGAAGGACTGCAAATGCAAAATTCGAGATGTGAGAGGAACACTGCTAGGGCAGGTCCCACTCTTGAATGGGCTCTACAAGGTAGAGTGTGAGACTGCAGAGTTAACTGCAAATGTTGCGTGGAGGTTACTCACCCTTGATGTGTTGCACCACCGCATGGGTCATATATTGCTGCAGGCTGCCAGGAAACTTGTCTGGAGTGGTGGGATAACCGGCCTGGAGCTTGACATGTCAAGTCAGGCCACCTTTTGCAGGTCATGTGCAAAGGTAAAGCCAGTGCACAAGGTGGTCCCACAGGAGCAAGAAGGACCCCACACAAATACATTCAGTGTAAAGGTACACTCAGATGTGTGGGGGCCTGCAAACCTGTGTAGGAACCACCTTTGCTGGGAAAATTTCGAAAAAAAAGGATTAAAATTTCTGTAAAACCCTTTTTCCTCATCATAAATTAGCCAATACATGCAGCTTTTGATGGGGAAACTGCTTTCAAATATTCCTTGAGTTTTTCCTTATTTTTTCGCCATTTTACATGCCTTCCCTGGCTCAAAAACACTCAAACCTGTCCTGCTGAGTGCTGGACCCACACGGACCTACAACTCTATTCCGGTCCAGCCGATTCGAACTCCTATCGGAACGAACCGCGACCCACGAGTTCGGAGTTGTGGGCCCTCAAGCACCCACAACTCCGACACTTTGGCTAACTCAAGACTCAGCCACTGAGTTTGAACTCTGCCTCTATAGCTTACACAAGGCTGTGCATCCATAAATACTTCAAACCCAGCACACCCTCAAATCTGTGCCCTAGCAACCAAGGCTGTGCTAGGCTGTGCAGGACTGTACAAAGCTGCACAAAGATATACAAAGCCAGGAAACCAGGGTTTGAGTTCTGCAAAGCCCATTGGACAGATAAGGGCCAAGCAATGCACAACCTTTCCAAACAAACCCCTAAACCTCACAGGGCTGTGCAGGGCTGTGCAAAGGCTGTGCAAAGCTGTGTAAAGCTTACAGAGC
>QFFB01010047.1:0-14540 GCA_003316465.1 Ramaria cf. rubripermanens
GGATCTCCGGTAACTATATTTGGCCACTAACCCCGTCCCGAGCCCGCACCCCGCGCCCAACCTTACCCAAGCCCGTCCTGAAGTAGTCCGAGCCCAAGTCCGAGCCCAAGTCCGAGCCCGAACCCCGTTTCCCCTCCGTTCCCGAGCTTCATTACGATTCCTTAGATAGTTTGTCCGACCCTGTCCCTCTGTCCTCCGTATATAAGTCTCGCTCTGTATGTACTTCGCTTCTCAGTCAGAAATCCAACTAGACACCCTTCGAACCCTTTACGAGTTTCTCGCTCCAATTCCTCTTAGTCCCTCCGCTCCTCTGGTCCTGATCTCCTTCCGAAATCAAGGGCACGTGTAATAGTGGATGGCGCAGCACATAAGCTGAAGCCCAGCCCTCCCTAGTACTCCTCGGCTGAGCTCGGTCTGAGCTCCCCCAAGGTCCCACACGAAGACCCGGTCTTAACATAGACTCAGTGTGTTAGATCCCTGAGATCTACCATTAAGGCTTCAAACCTTCAGACCTCTGAACTCTGAAGTAACTATTATATTCCATTCTAGTTCTTGTTGTATGCCTCTTAAAGTATAATCTTCATTCATGACCCAAAGTAGAATACTTGTACCTTGCTTGATTCAAACCTCTGATCCAATTCTGAACTCTGCTTGTTATACGACTCTTATATCTTTCTTGTTATACGTTCTTAGGATACAATTAGGATATGAGGTATTAATAGTCCTCCAATCTTGTATCAGTTCTCTAGTTCAAATATTGACTTATTTCCCCATTACCAACTTCCAGTCCTTCTTGTATCACTATCTCTGTAGTTAGATACTATTAGTGATACCTCCAAGTCTGAGCCTCCAGACAACCTCCAATACTTTGATCTCTGAAATTAGGGACCCAACAATAGTAGGTGGTGCAACCCATAAGTTGAAGCCAAGTCCCTACTCCCCTTGTATTTCTTCAAAGTCTGACCTCCAAGCATACAACCTCTGAAGTTCTGGGTAATGTCTGTGAACTTAACAGTATATTTGAACTCACTACCTTTATTATTCATGCCTCCCTGAGCTGTTACTAGAAGTATGGCCTGAGCTGGTCTCCTGCATTTGATGAACCTTTGCCACAGGCTAGCCATGCCTCCATTGAAGAAGTCCAGCATCCTAATGAGGAACATCACATACCTCATGGATCTCCGATGAAACCTTTTGACTGAGGACAAGCCAACTCGGACAATGGAGATCAACCCCCAAATTTGGCAGAAGCCATTGCTATGTTGGCCAAGAACCTCTTGGCCCCCAAGACATCCTTCATCTGGATGAAAGTCCAAGAACCGGAACCCTATGATGAAGCTGATACTCACAAGCTCCAACCTTTTCTAATTCAGTGTCATCTGAATTTCTATGACAGATCAGAAGCTTTTTCCAACAATACTGCCAAAGTAACCTATGCATTATTATATCTCAAGGGGACAGCACTTGACTGGTTTGAACCTGGGATAATCTCCTCTAATCAACCCCCAACTTGGCTCACCAATTGGGCTGAGTTTGAATCTGAACTCTGAACCAACTTCAGACCTCACAACCCCAAAGCTGAAGTCAAGGTCAAACTTGAAAACATCTGAATGCGTGACAACCAACAAGTTGCCAAGTACCTTGTTGACTTCAACTGACATGCTGCTAGGGTCCAATGGCTTGATGCTGCACTATGCTGACAACTCTACAATGGACTCCCAGCTCAAATAAAGGACAAAGTCTCCCAGATGGGCAAACCTGACACCCTTGCCACACTCTGAACCATGGTGCAAACCATCAATGCCTGCTACTGGGAGTGACATTCTGAAATCACTTGGGAAGCTGCAACCACCAGGTCCAATGACCAACCCAACAAAGGGAAGGCCGCAGTGAACCCTACTCCAAACACTGACAAGAGGCATCCAAACACTCCGAAGACAGGAAACTCCAGCAATCAGTCTGGAGCCTCTGGATCCTCTGGACCACCATGACAAACCCCTGACCTTGCCTTGAAGCTCGGTAATGATGGCAAGTTGACAACTCAGGAATGACAACACTATCTCAACAACAATTTGTGTCTGTTCTGTGGAAGCACTGGACACATGACCAAGGAATGCTCCCAAGCATCTGCTGCCACTGTGAAGGCACATGCTGCCTCAACTACCAAGGCTGCTGAGAAGATGACCTCTGACACCAAGTCCATGCCAGAGTCAAAAAATTCTTGAGCAGCCCTCCAAATTCACACCAAAGGAGGACTGGGTTGTAACTCCCAGTGTGACCCCGATAGTATGACTCAATGCATCCACTCTTTTTAGTCCAAACTCCTTGACACTTTGCTTAACATCTAACCTCATCCTGAACACCTCCATTCTGACCCTTGTTGACTCCAGCTCGACACATAGTTTCCTTGAATCTGCCTTCATCTCAGAACACAAACTCTGAGCATACAATATTACTCCAATCCTGCTCCGACTCTTTGATGGTAAGACCAACAACATCATCCATCAAGCTGTCAACCTTCCGATCCGTTTTCCCTCTGGGGAACAACACTCTGCAACATTCTACATCACTTCGTTAGATTCCAGCTATTCCACATTACTAGGACACAACTAGCTCACCCACTTCAATCTGTTAATTGACTAGGCTTTGGGCAGTATCTTATTCTGTGCTCTGTGTTAAGGTGCGTACTGATGAGTGGTACTGAGATACTCACCCGACGGCTGAGTGGGGCTGGATCGGAGGGACTTGGCTTCAACTTATTCGTGTTGTGCCCGTGCAGCTGTCTGTCCCTGGATTTTGGACCAGAGGCCTGGGTGCCAATTCAATGCGGAGGGTGTAGGCTTAAGGGGGATACTTTGTTGATATCAGAACTGAGTAGCATACCAGGGGGAAGTGAACTTATATACAAAGTGCAATATGGGGATCGGGGAATAGGGTGACTGACAGTCACATGATACAGGCAGGGTGGAAGATACTAAGAATACGATGAGTAAGAATAGCAGAATATAACTGGGGGTGTGACCAAATGTGACCAAAGTATGCCAAGGCCAGAGGCCTGAGGTATGTGATCTGAAGTCCCAAGGTATGCCGAGAGCTGAGGTGGAATGGGGATCTAACAGTACCTCCCTCTTATGGCTGAACCCATGAGGCCATATAGAGTTGGGGATCTTGCCTTGTGGTAATCTGGGTGTATGTGCACACAGGTTGGCTGAACACCTATTATGTAAGGAATTGGTTGGGAAAAGATTTCAAAGGAGGGGTAGGATGGGTGGTTTGAGCAGAAATTTATTGCCATGTCCACACCATTGAATAATCATGAGGAGATCCCAGATGAGATCTCAGTGGAAGAGCTCATGCTTGAGTCCAAGTTCACAGCATGTTGAGTGGAGTTCCAATGAGCTCAGGCTGAGAGAATTCAGTGTGAACATGAGGTGCAAGAGCAGGCTGAAGCTGAAGCCAAAGTGGTGGCTGAGGCTTGGGCTAGGCAGGCGGCTCAGGAGAAAGAGGAGCAAGAGGCAGCTTGGGGGAAATGGGCCCTGGTGGAGGCCAAGAGTCATTGGGCTGCTGAGGCTGTGGCTCTACCTGGGCTGTTGACCCCTACCACTCCTGGGGCTGGGCCATTGAAGGAGGCCTGATGGAACTTGGGGGTGGTGCTGAAGGGACCAAAGAAAACTTCACAAGTGCGTACTAACAATGCTTTTGGTATTTCTGACAGATGAGTAGGAAGTGGCGAAGTGTGATGCTTGTCAAAAGCATTGTAAAAACTGCATTTGAGGTGGGGGCAAGGCCTGCCAATGATGCAATGTGAGGAAGGTTCAGTGCTCTTTATGGTCCTACCAAAATGTAGCAGGAGCATCCTTGAGTTGGAGGATGATGAGTCGGAGGGTGGATTGGAGCCAAGGAGGAAACCAACCCCTGGCATTTGGCTGATGAGGGGGTTGGTGTCGGTGGAGCTGAAAAGGTTGTTGTTGGATATCCAGGAGGACATCCTGTTGGTCCTCCTTTGGCAGCACCAGTGGCAGCCGGAGCAAGTGAAGTGAAAGGCCGAGCAACTGATGTTGATGAAGTTGGTGGTCAAGTTGCAGTTTTATACTGCTGAAGCATTCAGTCGTCTGGAAATGGTACTGGAGTGATTCATGGCAGGTGCTGTGATGTCGGGGCCTCAGGCCGAGGCTGAAACACCGAGTGGACTTGGGGAGGGGTCTAGCATGGGGCTGGGAACATTGGCTGGTGCAGAGACTCTGTCAGGGGACACTCCGTTTCCCACCTCCGAAGTTCCGAAGCTACAACTCCGAAGCTTTGCACTTCTGCACCTCCGAAGTTCCGGAGTTTCGAACTCCGCTCCACTTCCGCTTTTGGAACAGCTCTGGAGGTAAAATGACTCACATATGACATTCAGGGTCAAGTGGAGATCTGTGGCATGCAGGGTCAGTATGTACTGAGCAATGACCCTGACTGTAGTTAGGCGTAGTATAATATAGGCTCACTGGCAGTATGGGACCTTAGACTTTTCTCTTTGGTTTTCCCCTCTGTCAGGTGAGATCCCCTTCCATTGTATGTCTACTTGATTTAGGTATACTTTGGTTTTCCCCTTTGTCAGTCAGCCTGTGTGATAGTGTGATTTCCGCAGTGCACGAGGGTTGCCCTTACAGACTCAGGGTTTGGGATGTGGGGGCTTGGAGGTCAGGGGTTCAGGTGTGAAGGTGGGGAATGATGGGAAGGAAACGGAGGAAAGGATGGAGGATTGGGAGGAGAAAGAAGACAGGATTGAAAAGATAGATAAGAAGGGAAAGGGGAAAGAAAAGGAGACCAAGAGAACCGAGACTGAGGAGGGAAAAGAGACTGAGAAAGAGGTTGGGAGACCGAGAAGATTGGGGAAGCTGAGGAGGGGCAAGAAGAGGAGACAATGGAATAGTAGATGGTATTTTATTGGATGTATCTAGTAAGAATGGCAGAACTTGTATAACCAACAAGAAAAATCAGTGCAACTGAGACATGACTAGTGAAATTATGGGTATTTGGAATTTTGGGTTTTTGGGGTTGGAAACAGGGACATAGAACTTATTCACAAAAGTGACCATGATAGTAACATGAGAAAGAAATATGGATTGGGTCAAGGAGACCAGGGTCCAGGTTTGGCAGGGTAAGCTTGATGGAAGTCAGTGACAATCTCAGCCATGTGACCTAAATCAGTCATGAGGATCCAAGAAGTCTCTTCATTGGTGCCTTCATAACCAGCCCAATGGACCAGGTATAACAGGTTACAGGGTCTTCGACAGCGGTTGGTCTTAGAATCCAATATTTTGGAAATCTCATACTTGGGCTTGCTATCAATTTCAACTGGTGGAGGTGGCAGCTGAATACGCTCCAGAATGGAGTTTGGAGTTGCAGGTTCGAGCATAGAGACATGGAAGACTAGGTGGACTGCATGCATGCTGTCTGGAAGCTGAAGAGTGTAGGACTGTGAACCAGCTTGAGCAATGATCTCAAAGGGGCTGAGGTACTTCTCAGCAAGCTTCTTTGAAGGCTGAGTGGTTCGGAAGAATCATGCTTTGACAAACGTGGAGGATCCTATAGCAAACTTGGGGGCTGGAGCATGCCAAGCATCGGCTGAGACCTGGTACCAAGACTGAGCAAGTTTAATCTTCTCTTTCAAGGCAGCATAAAGCAGGTCAAGGTCAATGGCAAAGTCTCTAGCTTGAGAGGATGTGAGGTCCCATTCTGGGTGAACTGTGAGGTTTGTGTGGTAGCCCTTGTTGGCATAGAACAGTGAGATACCCATAGTAGTGCTAGGGGCATTGCTATAAGCAAATTCTGTGAGTGGTAGCAAATCAGACCAATTGTCTTGCTGATAATTGCAATATACTTGAATGTATTGTTCCAACATTTGGTTAACATGTTTGGTTTGACCATTGCCTTCAGGGTGATAACATGAGGTGAAATGCAATGTCATGTTGAGAGCTTTACTGAGGGACCAAAAGAAGTGTGATACAAATTCAGATCCACGATTGGAGGTGACATGCGAAGGTACTCCATGCTTAGAGAAGACATGTAGCATGAATAGCCTTGTGAGGTCAGCTGAAGTGACTGTGTCGTAAGTTGGAATGAAGATGCTTTGCTTGGTGAGGTGGCATACAATCACCAGAATGGCAGTGAATCCTGAGGACGCTGGCAGCTGCTCAATGAAATCCATAGATATTGAGTTCCAAGGCTGCTTGGGGATCGGGAGCTGCTTGAGAAAGCCGTAAGGCTGGTGACACTGTGACTTGGATCGCATACAAGTGGTACATGACTTGCAAAAGTCAATAACAAAGGTCTGAAGTCCTGGCCAGGTATATTCTCAGTGGATCAGGGCTAACATCTTATTTTAACTGAAGTGTCCTGAGAGTACATGGTCATGTTTGTACTGTAGTACTTGAATTTGGAGGTTGTTAGCTTCAAGAACGTAGATTTGGTCATTGAGGTGTAGGAAGCCATCGTCAGTTTGCATCCATCTCAGGTCGGTGTCATCACCAAGATGCTTTTTGACTATGGGGTCAGATGTCAGGTTGGCTAATATATTGGCATGAAGCTGTTTGGAGTCCATCAAGGTGCTCACTTGGAGTACAGGTGCAAGTAAATAAGTGGCATGAAGTGATTTGGAGAGTTGTTGGTTGGTGAATATCAGACATAGGTTTTGAGGGTTGACTTGAATGTAGTCATTACCTCCCTCTTTAGAGTAGACGTCCCATTATCTAGTTAAAGTGTCGGGCTTAGTGCCAAGTTTTCTGGAATGGAACTGAATGATGAGGTTGAACTGTGATAGGTATTTGGACCAATGTGCTTGTCTTCATGTTAAAACCTTAGTGGTGGAAAAATACTCCAAATTTTTGTGGTCAGTGACAACATCTATCAGGGTTGCTGAACCTTCCAGATAGTGTCTCCAATGCTTGAAAGCTTCAGAAATTGCCAGTAGCTCTTTGCCATGGACATCATAATTGAGCTTGGCACTGGAAAATGTTTGAGAGTGGAAGGCAATTAGGCATAATTTACCTTTGGAGTTGAACATAGAGAGGATAGCACCGAGGGCATAATCCAAGGCATTGGTTTCAACGACCAACGGCTGGTTGGGAATCCAGTGCATAAGGATCAGGGCCGAAGTGAACACATTCTTCAAATAACTGAATGATTTCTGATATTCTTTGGTGAAAGCCCATGGTGTGCCTTTCCAGGTGAGCCGGGTGAGGGGAATGGTTATGTCCAAGTAATTGTGCATGAAACAATGGTAGAAATTGGTGAAACTGAGGAAGGATTGTATGTCTCTAACCTTCCAAGGCTTGGGCCAGTCCTGAATCATTTGTACTTTGTTGTGGGCCATGGTGAGTCCATTGGTTGATAGCATATAACTGAGGAATTCCATAGAGTCTCAGTGCCATTTGCATTTACCTGCTTTGGCATAGAGGCCATGTTTATGGAGCCAGTAGAGTATTTCACAGATGTGTTCCCTGTGCTGAATGGGGTTGTTGGAGTAGATGAGAATATTGTCAAGATAGACAACAACACATTCATCTAATCAATCTCCTAGGATGCCATTTATGAAATGTTGAAAAACTGAGGGGCCAATGGTAAGACTGAATGGCATGACCAGCCATTCAAACAAACCATAACGGGTTTGGAATGCTATCTTCCACTCGTTTCCATTGGCTACCCTGACTAAATGGTATGCATGTCAAAGATCAGTCTTGGTATATATATGAGCTTTGTGAGGCATGTCTAGTAAGTCAGTAATCAGGGGGAGTGGATATTGGTCCTTCTTTGTAATCTTATTGAGGGCTTGGAAGTCTACACAGAGCTGAAGCATGCCATCCTTCTTTTTGATGAAAAGGATGGGAGCTCCGTGCAGAGACTGAGTGGGCCAAATGAAACCTATGTTCAAATGCTCATCAATGAATTCTTGGAGTGTGGAGAGTTTTGAGGTCAAGAGTGAGTACAATGGAGGTTGAGGAGGCATGGCCCCCTCTTCCAGGTTGATTTTCAGGTTGTGGGTTTGGTGGGGTGGCATGGCATCAATCAGCCTTAGCCTTACTGAAGATGTCAGCGAAGTTGTGATACTCCTTTGGGACTTCTTACAGATCCACCTGTTCGGGGGGGGGACAACACCAAACAGGCTGAGACATTGGCCATGGTGAGGTTCAACTGGAAACACTGGGCACCTTCCATTTTACAGGCTTGCATGAACGCAACTGCATTGATCAAGTGTGGGGGATGCAGGGCTTGGGATGGACTCAGCTGAGGAAGTGCAAGCCAAAACTGACAAGGTGTCCAAAGGAACACCTGGGAGGGTCATTTGGAACATAATACTTCCCAATACCCAATCAATCAATGGATTGTAGTGGGTGAGCCAGTTGTGTCTGAGAACTACCAAAATGGATGTATCTAAGTGGATAACAGAAATCTACGGATTAGGTATGACCATGGGGGAATCGGATCAGTATAACTACTGATTTGGTGATTATTGAGATTGTACTACCATCAAACAGGTGAAGCAGTATAGATGAAATAGACCATGTTTTCAGACCATTTTTGTGAACAAAAGCAGAGTCAATGAAACAATGGGTAGAGCCAGAATCTACTAAAGCTTTGAAGGATACATGAGGGATAAGGTCGGAACATGAACTAACTACAAGAGACATAGATGTAGAAAAAGCAGAAGCATTGAGTCATACCTCCCTTGGTGTGCAACCTGAGTCAATGCAACCCTTGGAATGCAGGGGGGCTAATGGGTTGCTGACTATTTTTTCACCTCAGAGGCCTGCGCTGAAACTTTGGCTTTACCTTCAGAGGCCTTCCCATTGGAAGCCTGTGTGGCTCATCCTCTTATGGACAATGGACAGTTGCGCACAACGTGACCTCCCTTGCCACAAAGCAGGCAGAGGTTATTGTCCATGTGATGCTAATGTTCCTGTGGGGTAAGCTTGCCATCCTTGCTGAGCTTGTCTGTAAGGTTGGGTTTCTTAGGCTGCTGGTTGGCCTGCCCCTTTGGCTTGTCCTTCTCCTTTGACGGGTTGGAGTTGGAGTTGGGCTGGGCATTAGAGTTGCCAGCTGGAGGTCAACAGTTGGGGGCAGGGTTGGCTTGCTTTGCTTTCTTGTTCTTGGCCTTAGGTTTTGGGGCTGAGTGGCTCTTGCAAGAGAGCTCGGATTGATGTTCCCAATACCTTTGGCTGATTTTCTGAACAAGGTTGCAAAGTTCATCCAAGCCTCAGGGCTTATCAAAATGTACCATCTTGTCTTTGATTCTCTTTGGGAGTGCCATATACACCCTTCAGTAGAGAGCCTGGTTGTTGTGCTGAAGCAACAACATGAGTTGGTAGAATTTGACAAAAAAACAGGTGGCCTTGTGATTGTCCTTCATAACCAGTTGTTTGAGTTCAACCTCGGTGTCAGCCTTGAGATTATAGGGACTGAAGTTAATGTAAAGCTCATTGGTGAATGCCTCAAAGTCGCATAGCCAGCCGGGTTTGTTTCTCTTGTTGGTTAGGTAGGGCTCAAAGTAGTTAAGAGCTGTACCCTTCAAGAAAGACAAAACATAGTTGACCTTGGATGACTTGTCTTGAAATGAGTTTGGCTGGGAATAGAAATTGAGCCTACATTGAAGTAAGAAGCCTCTAAGTTTTTTTTGGGTCTGAACCATTGAATTGATCAGGTTCCCGATGAAGGAAAATTGAACGACATGTATCTAACAGCTTCAAACTCTGAGGAGCCTTTAAAAACTCCAAGCTCCACATACATCTATTTCATCTCAGCTATTCCATCATCTCAGTTCAGCCCAGCCAGATGACTCAGCCATACCCCATTGATTATCAGTTCATTGTTATCCCCATGCCAGCCATCAACAATGCAGCTTCAAACTCTATTCCCCTTCAGACCTTTGAGTCCCCAACATTGCCCTTATTAATCATAATGGTCACTTGATTCAGAAGATATTCAAAGACATGCCAAGCTTCATCATATGCTTTACCCCCAGTCACCTAAAGCAGCACAGCTCTTAATGAAGAAGCCACATTCCTATATTCTGAAATTGTATGCCATTGGAGATTCTGTGTTTTTCCAAGATGATGCACAGCTGTTCACATTCCTTGGATACATGGGCAAGGTTGTTCACAATGAAGGAAGGGAAGAATATGAGGCAGAATTCTGGGCTCCATACCCAACCAACCCTCCCACATTGATCCAACTCAACCTTCATCATAGAGCTACTTGAGACTGTATACAACTGTCTCTCCCTCGTGTTCTATCATGGGAGTGGATCAAAGAGAAGCTCAGGAGCTATTTCTGTTGTTGATTTGTCACCCTCACTCTTATGACTCAATTGTGCTGACTAATGCCGTGACTCATCTCAGAGAAAGTGGATCATTTGTATGACTATGATTGGTGGATATTTATAGTGTTCTTATTATGACTCACTTCGTTTCAGAATGACTCAACTTGTTTCTATTTTAGTTAGTCTTTTCTCATCATGACTCATGCTTGTTCTATTTTTGGATCTTTTATTACTCATTCACCATACTTTACCCCTATCTGACACATTCTTGCTTACTTTTGCTATTGTAATTTCTCCCTTGTTTCCCCTTTTGTGTTTTGTGTTCTCACCATTACTCATTCTGACTCAGACCTGCTTGCTCATCATATGACTCAACCCATCACAGTGCATGACATCATTGTAGTTTGGGGATGTGTACATAAAGGGCTTGGTCTCTCAGTACAATAACAAGTCAAATTCAGTTCTCAAGTCAAGTTTCTCTTAAGTCTTACACTCAAGTCCAAGTCAAGTCCCAAGTTTAGGGCACCAAGTCGAAGCTTTGTCACAGGACATAGCCGCGCATATGTCACAAGTCACACGTCACAAGTTCTACGTCATATGTCACACAAAGCCAGGTTATTATCACAAGAAGTCACCTGCATTATATCCCAGAAGAACAGGTTGTACAACTCATTCTCTGTACCAGTCACCCACAGTTGTAGTCTCTTTGCCCATGAATGACTGCATTATAGACCATCCAGGTAGAAGGACTGTTGCATGCAGGCTAATAGGTATTATTCCTGTTAGTGCATCTTTACTGAAGCTTGGCTTTTGAGGGTTCTTGCTTGCCTTCATTTATGGTCTCGGCAAGCCTAGTCATTGTATTAAAAAACACCATGAAGGGCTCTTGGTCCAGAAGTGCCGGACCTTCCCTGGGGTTAGGATCAGGAGGGGTGTCATTGTCCATGCCTTCTGTGGTGCTGTTGTCTAGGTCGGAGGGGTTGCTCAGATTGCCATCTCCGGGGTTCTGGGATGCTTCCAAATGTCCCTGAGGTTCCTTGGAGCCCTCCTTGACAATGTCTTTGATATGGCCTCACAGAGTGACTTGATGTGCTGGGCCTGGTAATGGATTCTGATAATGGTTGTGGAATGGGGGGTTTTCCTGGGGTGGAATGGATTCTGTCCTTGCTCTGTGAGACTGGATGGTTGGAGTTAGTCTACTAGCATTGCATACTGAGGATCTGGTTGTGATGGGCATAACGTAACAGCTGAATGTAGGAGTTCTGATATACTGTTAAGGTGCGTACTGATGGGTGGTACCAAGATACTTGGATGATGGCTGAGTGGGGCCAGATCAGAGGGACTTGACTTCAACTTATTGTTAAGTTCACGGACGTTACCTGGAACTTCAGAGGTTGGAGACTTCGAAAGTGTACGAGGGGGGTAGGGACTTGGCTTCAACTTATGGGTTGCGCCACCTACTATCGTTCGGTCCCTAATTTCGGGGGTCAGAGTATCCGAGGTAGTCCGGAGGTTCAGACTTGGAGTTACTACTAATAGTGTCTAACTATGGAGGTAGTGATGCGAGGAGACTGAGGTTTGTAACGCGGAATTAAGTCAATATTCAAACTAAAGAACTGGATACAAGTTTGGAGGACTATTAATACCTTGTAAGTTAATTGTATCCTTAGAACGTATAACAAGAAGGATATAAGAGGCGTATAACAAGCGGAGCTCGGAATAGGGTCGGAGGTTTGGATTGAGGGAGGTACAAGTATTCTACTTGGGGTCGTGAATGAGAATTATACTTTAAGAGGTAAACAACAAGAACTAAAACGGAACATAATAGCTACTTTGGAGTTTGGAGGTCCGAAGATTCGGAGCTTCGGTGTTAGATCCCAGGGATCTAACACTTATTTGTGTTGTGCCCGTGCAGCTGTCTGTCCCTAGATTTCAGACTAGAGGCCTGGGCGCCAATTCGATGTGGAGGGTGTAGGCTTAAGGGGGATACTTTATTGATATCCTGAGTAGCATACATGGGGGAAGTGAACTTATATATGAAGTGTGATACAGGAATCTGAGAATAGGGTGACCAACAGTCATGTGATACAGGCAGGGTGGAAGATACTAAGAACATAGTGAGTAAGAATAACAGGATATAACTGGGGGTGTGACCGAATGTGACTGAAGTATGCCGAGGCCAGAGGCCTGAGGTATGTGATCCAAAGTCCTGAGGTATGCTGAGATCCAAGGTGAAATGGGGATCTAACACTCTGTTACAGGCTGAATCTTTGGTACCTACAGAGACAGTAGCTCCAGCTCCAATTTCATCCAAAACTCCAACTCCGGCTGCTCTGAAGATTGCTATGATCAATGCAGCAGCATTTGCCTGTGTATCCAGAATGGAAGATACTATATGCAAACATTCCAGCTCCTTGTCTCCAGGCCAGACAAGCTTGACTTGGATGAAACTCTGGTTAATATGAGCGGTGTCCTGGAAGAGTACTGTGATTATACAGATGTCTTCAGCAAGGCCAAAGCCAACAAGCTTGCATCCCATTGGCCTTATGATCTCGAGATTGAACTGGAAGAAGGTACAACCCCACCATTTGGTCCAATCTATTCCTTCTCCCAGAAAGAAATTGAGACCCTCCAAGAATTCCTGGAAGAACATCTAACCCAGGATTTCATCCACCCCACTTGGTCCCCATATGGTGCTCCAGTGGTCTTCTCCAGGAAAAAAGATGGATTACTCCACCTATGTGTTGACTTCCAAGGCCTCAATCAGATCACCAAGAAAGACCAATACTCCTTACTCCACATCTCCGATCTCCTAGATACACTATGCAAGGCCTGTATCTATACTAAGATTGACCTCTGACATGCCTATCACCTCATCTGAATTTGCGAGGGTGACGAATGGAAAACTGTGTTCTGAACTTGATATGGATTGTTTGAATGGTGTGTTATGCCTTTCGGACTTACCAATGGACCTACTGCTTTCCAACATTTTGTGAATGATATCTTTGCTGATATGTTGGATGTATGCATTCTAGTATACCTGGACGACATCCTCATCTACTCTGATGACCTGGAGCAGCACTGAAAGCATGTCTAATTAGTACTCTGAAAACTCTGAAACACAACCTGTATGCCTGAGCTGACAAGTGCCTTTTCCATGCAGACACCATTGAGTATCTTGGATACATTATGTCTCTGAATGGACTCACAATGGACACTGCAAAGGTGCAAGTTATCCAAGATTGGCCTGAACTGAGAAAGGTCAAGGACATTCAGTCCTTCCTCGGATTTGCTAATTTCTATAGGTGTTTCATTTTCAACTATTCTGACCTAGTAGTTCTGCTGACACATCTCACCTGGAAAGGTTCTCTGTGGATCTTCTCTGAAGAATGCTGAGAATCATTCAATGCACTCAAGAAAGCTTTCACCACTGCTCCAATCCTTCAGTATTGGATACCCAAAGCTCCTCTCATCCTCGAGACTGATGCCTCTGACTATGCTCTTGCTGCCATCCTCTGACTATGCTCTCGCTGCCATCCTCTCAATAATATCTCTGGATGATAATGAAGTACATCCAATTGCATTTCACTCTTGGACCTTTTCCTCTGCGGAACAGAATTATGATGTCCATGATAAGGAATTAATGGCAATCTTCTAAGTGTTTAAAGTCTGGTGACACTACCTCAAAGGATCCCTGGCTCCAATCAATGTTGTTACTGATCACAAGAACCTGGAATACTTTTATAACAAAGCTCCTCACATGATGACAAGTCCGATGGTCCAAATACCTGTCTCAATTCAACATGGTTATACACTTCCACCTCAGATGTCTTGGAACCAAACCCGATGCTTTAACTAGATGATGGGACATCTACCTTAAAGAGGGAGAAAGCGATTATGCAGCCATCAATCGGCACAACCTCTGACCGGTATTCACCTCCAAACAACTTATCTTGTCACTCCAAGCTACGTCACTCTGCACCTGTGAGGGCAACCTAGGCAGACACTCTACACTCAAGCAGCACACTGGCAAAGGGGAAATCCTAAGCCATATACAACTAGATACAACACAACAGCATGCCTGGCAAAGGGGAAATCCTAAGAGAAAACTCCAAGGATCCCTTCGCCCACTAGCTAACAACTATATACTTTGGGCATCATAACTCTGCACCTCCAAAGCCCGAGTCACCTAAGCCACAGGTGTGCCAAATACAGACAGGTCCAAAGTAGGTGTTCGGGA
>QFFB01010055.1:625-12804 GCA_003316465.1 Ramaria cf. rubripermanens
GTATTCTACTTTGGGTCGAAAGAGAATTATACTTTAAGAGGTAAACAACAAGAACTAAAACGGAACATAATAGTTACTCTGGAGTTCGGAGGTCTGAGGGCTCGGAGCTTCGGTGTTAGATCTCAGGGATCTAACAGAAGCACTGTGTCTATCTCTCCTGCAAGTGTTGCACTGATAGTACAGTTTTGGGGTGGTCCTGGCCCTGTTTGGTGCATCATTATATTGATGGGGTGAGCTTGGCACATGTGTTGCTTGAGGTGCCGTGGGACCTGTGTGATTTGTGTAGAGCAGCGCCACAGCCTGGCTGGAGATCTTGATGGCACTGAGATTGGTCTCTTGTGCCTTAAGCTGTTCCTCAATTTTGTTAGGGTCACATGTAATCATGTGCATTTTCTCCATGATGGCCACCAGGACTCAAGCATGTTCCTGAGAATGGTAGTGGCATGAGTGGAATCTGCAATTGTCTCACCCATTTTCCTGAGCTGGTTGTGGTATTCCTTCATGGTGGTGAGGTATGTGTTGATGGACTGTCCCTCAACCATGTGATATTTTTCATATATGGTTCTGACTATGCTGATCTGGCTTGGGTTGTTCAATTTCAACTTTTTGACCATCACCCAAAGTAGAATACTTGTACCTCACTCGATCCAAACCTCTGAACCTATTCCGAACTCCAATTATTATTTGACTCTTATATCCTTCTTGTTCTACGTTTATGTCTTTCTTGTTATATGTTCTTAGGATACAATTAGGTTATGGGGTATTAATAGTCCCCCAATCTTGTATCCGCTTCTTTAGTTCAAATATTGACTTATTTCCTCATTACCAACCTCCAGTCTTCTTGCATCACTACCTCTGTAGTTAGATACTACTAATGATACTTCCAAGTTTGAACCTCTGAGTAACCTCCAAATCTCCAATCTCCGAAATTAGGGACCAAACGATAGTAGGTGGCGCAACCCATAAGTTGAAGCCAAGTCCCTACCCCTCTTGTATTGCTTCGAAGTCTGACCTCTGAGTCTCCAACCTCTGAAGTTCTGGGTAATATCCACAAACTTAACAAAATGCCACATTAGCATCAGCCACTATCACCACTTCCCCCACCACTACACTTACATACTAGCATTGCACTCATCAACACATTCACCAACAGTATCAATGAACCTCAACATGAGTCTCAGAACTTGTTGTGTGATTTTGGCTGCACTCTTGGTCACAAGTGCAGGCACTGCAGCCATCAACTTTGGGCCACCCACTCAGCCCTTCCAAAGGGTTAAGCCAGTCATTACAATGGCTGGAAGCAGGGCAATGATGTTGTAAGTAAATTATCTGCCCATTTTTATGCTGAAAAGGTATCTTTTTTCTTACAGAATTGGAGCCCTGGACTTTATCAAGGCATATGGAATGCCACCTGCTGACATGGAAGTGGTGGGGGAACGTGAGCTTACTGCCATGGGGTGTGAGGTCCCATCAGCACTGACTGCCACCAAGGACAATCCCCAGCTTATACCTTCACCAGTGAGTGGTGGAGAAAGCCCCATACCAAGGGAAGGAGGCACGATGATAGGGAAAGAAGAAGCAGATTTGGGAGGCAGGAGGATTGGCAGAGAAGCTTACTGATCAGATTACAAGGTGAATGTTGGGTTGCAAGTACACTGTGTAGGGCAGCAAAGGAAGAAGCCACAGAGATGTATAAGATACAATCACAAGTACTTTAATTGGAGAATTGTTTGGTTAAATGAGATAGATGACAGGTGATGGAACTTACAAGAGGACAGACTTAAGTGTCCTCACTCTCAAGTTACTTTCAATGGTCTCCATGAGAAGGTGCATCCAACCTGCCCTGCTGTTGAGAGTCGGTGGATTCCATCTGCTGCTGGGCCCTGAGTCTCTCCATTTGCTCATTGAGTCCATGCACTTCATTTGCAATCTTTTGTTGTCATTTAGTGATACCATCAGCATTTCCTAAATGGACATTGTCAGCGGAAACAATTAATGTTCTCCTCTCTACTGCTTTGCAGGATATACATCTGCTCTTTGATTGATTGCTCAGCATTGTGCCATGTATGGGGCCTAAGGTGAGGTGATGTTTCACTGTCATAGACAAGTTTTATTGGTGGCTGTTGAGCATGGCTCCCAACACAAGCCCCAAGTGTATGGAACAGCACCTGTAGTGGTACCACTCTGCAGAGCAGGATGCTCTGGTGGGGTTGTCTGGAAAAGCCCAAGTGAGATAGTTGGTGTAAAAGCAAAGCAAGGTCAAGGGTTGAAAACATTCTAGTGATAGGGAAAGGAACTGAATAGTAGATAGACTTGAAGTAGGTAACTTGCAAACCCAAAGTGGGGAACTTGCAGTAATGAGATAGACCCAAAGGACTCAAAAATAAGGTCTGATATATGAAGAAAGGTTGAAGAAGGTCGTAATATTTAAACTACCTATTTCAAAATAATATATTGTGGTAATGAATAGGAGTATAGGAGTAGAAGTAAAATAACACATGATACTTGAGCCCTTGGCTCTATCTAAATCTAAGATGAAGGTTAAGTCTGCCGTACACATGGATTTAACAGTAGAAGCAAAGATCTGATCAGTAGGATGAAAGAAAAATAAAAGAATGTGTGTTGCTTCATGCCTCAACTCATATCTGACAATAGATTCATTGGCTTGGAAATACGCATTTATATGCATCTTGTATGGGTGGATGATGTAGAATAGAAGAAAAAAGGGAAATAGTTCATGAAAAAAGGTCAAATAGATTGTCTGGATGAGTGATGTGTGTAAGGAGTAAAGGGAAATGGAAGGGATGTTGCTAACTAAAAGGACCTGTTGATAGGGTACCCCTTGGAACTTTGGCAAGGACTGTTGATGTTCTTTCAAGACACTAAAAAAGGCTTTACTATTGCTCCTATATTGACCCATTGGATTCCTAATCAACCCTTGATAGTAGAGACAGATGCCTTTGTTTTGGAACCCTTCAAGACTTTGGTGTTATTGCTAACACTTCAATCTATCAGAACGTGTTATATACGAGACTAATAGAATACTAGCACTGCTGCAGCACAACTCTGGAAATAATTTAATATTTATACCTTGGTTGCAATCCATGCAATAACTAGTCTAAGTTATCACAGATGGAAGGCAATACATTTCTTAGCAGCAATGTGTAATAAACTATAAGACTGTAGGTTCAAGGACACTATCGGGGTCCAAGATTATTCCAAAAGGGGAATATACTTGGCTGGTGAGTTTGTAAGTGGACTGACCCGATTAACGTCAATGCATTGCAATAAACAAACAACTGGAGGTAGCTTTTGCAAGCAACTCTACTTGACTTGTGAAAGTCACTGAACAGGAAAATCAACTGAACAGCTTGTCTCGGGTATTGGAGTGCTAATTGACAAGAAAATCGATTGACAATCTCACTCTGCAGAATTTCACCTAGAGGATTAGTCTGGGCGGCTAAGCAGTAAAGCAACTACTTAACTGAGAATTAATACACTAAACAAGTCACATGAGATGGAGGTGGAAAATAGCTGGGTTGATTAAGCGTATAGACCCTGGCTGGGTTGCAGCTTAATACAATGAGTAAGCATATAGACCCTGGCTGGGCTGCAACTTAATCCAATGAGTAAGCATATAGACCCTGACTGGGTTGCAGCTTAATCCAATTGGTAAGTGTATAAACCCTGGGTTGGCAGCTTAGTCAAGGCACACAAGTGTGTAGGATAGAAGATGGTTCCTATTGTTATTTCAAGGCAGGCAGAAAGGCCTCCTTATATAGACTATTTACAGGAGCTTAGTAAGCTGAGAGAATCTTCTATCTATTAATGGAACAGGGGTAGAAGGATATGGAAGCTGGTAGAAGCTGTTGGAAGACTCTGGCAGTTTCTAGAGAGTTCTAACCCTTTCTGGGACACACTGCCAGGTTCTAAGGACTTCTAAGCCAATCAAGGCTCTCCATCAATTATTACTTAAGCTAGTGCCTTGTACAGCCCTGCACAGCCTGGCACAGCCCTGTTGCCATGATTGACCAAGTTGTGCAATATTTGGTTGAGCCAAACAGGCTGCACAGCAGTTGTTACTGCTTATGGATGCTCAGCTGGAAAAGCTGGGAGAGCCTAGTTTTTGGACTTGTGGGTGCTTAAGTGGTCACAAGTCTGAAAATGCGGCGACCGTGGAGAAGTCTGGCGGAGTTCAAAATTGAAAGTCAGAAACAGAGTTGTGGGCTTTAAGGGGTCCACAGCTCAAAAGGAGCAAGAAATTAAGGAAAAATTAAGGGGACTTTGAGGAATGTTGTGAAATTCCTAGTGGCCAGTTAAAGAGTCAAAATTGAGCTACATTGGTAGCTAAAAAGTAAAAAAGAATGTAGCTAAGGGTTAAGCTGGTTGTGCAGCTAAGTCCAGTTGGTTGAACAACCGGTTCCCTTACAGCCTCAGATTACACTCTTGTGGCAATACTCTTGCTCCAAACCTTGGAAGGCAAGGTTCACCCAATCACCTTCTATTCCCAAACTTTCACCTTGACCAAGCTCAACTACAATGTTTATGATAAGGAATTCATGGCCATATTTGAAGCCTTCTAGCAGTGGTGACACTAGTTAGAGGGCTCAGCTGACCCTGTTGACATTATAACCAACCACAAGAACCTTGAATACTTTTTGACTACAAAGTTGTTAACATGTTGACAAGCTCACTGGTCTGAATACCTTACTCAGTTCAACCTTGCAATTTGTTTTTGACCTGGTCATCTTAGTACCAAACCTGACTCACTTACTAGACAGACAATGGGATGTCTACCTTAAAGGGGGAATTGTTTTGGAACTCTTTAAGACTTTGGTGTTATTGCTAACACCTCAATCTATCAGAATATATCATTTACGAGGCTTCAAGAATATTAAACAATGCTGCAGTGCAGCATAACTCCAGAAATAATTTAATATTTGTACCTTGGTTACAATCTATGTAATAACTAGTCCAAGTTAATACAGCTGGAAGGCAATGCATTTCTTAGCAACACTGGACAATAAACTATTAGTCTGTAGGCTCAAGGACACTATTAGGGTCCAAGCATACTCCAAAAAGGGGAACATACTTGATAGGAGAGTTTGTAAGTGGGCTGACCAGATAATCTGTCAATGCACTGCAATAATGAACAAATAGTATGGGAGGTGGCTTTTGCAAGTCGCTTGACTTAACTTGTGAAAGTCACGGAACAGGAAAATCAACTGAACAGCTTGTCTTGGGTATTGGAGTGCTAATTGACAAGAAAATCAATTGACAATCTCTCTCTGTAGAAATTTCACATAGAGTGTTGGTGAGTTGGATAGAAGAAGCTAGATTGTTAGATCAGATTGTACTGATCTGAGGAGGTCAGAGTGGCCTCCTTATATATTGTATTGTACACAGGATTATGTAAAGTGGGGTTCTTCTATCTATCAGGTGAGTGATGTCATATGTAGCTATTTTAGTATCTGAAACACACCCTGTAACTATTGTGGTGTGTTTGTGCAAGGAGGAACAAGAATAGATAACCAATCACCTGCTCTACTCTGTAAGCTTTACATAGCTTTGTACAGCCTTTGCACAGCCCTGTGAGATTTTAGAGATTTGTTTGGAAAGGTTGTGCATTGTTTGGCCCTTATCTGTCCAATGAGCTTTGCAGGATTCAAACCCTAGTTTCCTAGCTTTGTACATCTTCGTGCAGCTTTGTACAGTCCTGCACAGCAGTACAACCTTAGTTGCTAGGGCACAGATTAGAGGGTATGCTGGGTTTGAAGTATTTATAGGTGCACTGCCTTGTGTAAGCTGTGGAGGCAGAGTTCAAACTCAGTGGCTGAGTCTTGAGTTAGCCAAGGTGCTGGAGTTGTGGGTGCTTGAGGACCCAACTCCAAACTTACAGGTCATGGTTCGTTCCAACCGGAGTTTGAATCAGCTGGACTGGAATAGAGTTGTAGGTCCATGTGGGTCCAGCACTCAGGATGACAGATTTGACTATTTTTGAGCCAGGTGTTAGATCCCTGAGATCTAACACTGAAGCTCCAAACCTTCGGACCTCTGAACTCCAAAGTAATTATTATGTTCCGTTTTAGTCCTTGTTATTTGCCCCTTAAAGTATAATTCTCATTCACGACCCAAAGTAGAATACTTATACCTCACTCGATCCAAACCACTGACCCTATTCCAAACTCCGATTATTATTCGACTCTTATGTCCTTCTTGTGTTACACTTATGCCTTTCTTGTTCTATGTTCTTAGGATACAATTAGGATATGAGGTATTAATAGTCCTCCAATCTTGTATCCAGTTCTCTAGTTTGAATATTGACTTATTTCCTTGTTACCACCACCAGTCTTCTCACATCACTATCCCTGTAGTTAGATACTATTAGTGATAACTCCGAGTCTGAGCTTCCGGACTACCTCCAATACTCTGATCTCTGAAATTAGGGACCAAATGATAGTAGGTGGCGCAACCCATAAGTTGAAGCCAAGTCCCTACCCCCTCACATTGCTTTGAAGTCCGACCTCTGAGTCTCTGACCTCTGAAGTTCCGGGTAACATCTGTGAACTTAACACCAGGGAAGTATGTAAAATGGCGAAAAAATAAGGAAAAACTCAAGGAATATTTGAAATCTGTTTCCCCATCAAAAGCTACATGTATTGGCTAATTTATGATGAGGAAAAAAGGGTTTTACAGAATTTTTAATCCTTTTTTTCGAGATTTTCCAAGCAAAGGTGGTTCCTACACAGGAATAGTGACTACACCACCATTAACCCTCAAAACTTATGGTCAGTGTTTACTCAATACCAGCTGGCTTTGTTCCTTTGGGCTACTAATCTAGCCCCAACTATTTTGTAAGCAGCCACCTTACTTGATGCCAAGAAGATCTGAGCCAACATCCTCACAGCCCTCACATTGGATACAGTAGCCAAGTTACACCTGGGGTCAACTTTGGATCTGAGATGGACTACCAACTCCAAGGGTTTGCTTTTACTTGACAACCAAACTTATGTTCCTAAGGCTTTAGACTTAAGACTTCACATACTACAATACAAGCACAATCATCCACTCCTATATCACTTCAGGGTCAACAAGACCTTGGAACTGATTTGACAAGACAATACTTGGCCAGGGATTAGATCCTTCATCAAGGAGTATTGCAAGATGTGCTGTATGGGAACAACTGCTCAACCAGTCCAATGTCTGTAGTTTTGAAGGTAAAGAGTTGCTCAACCAGCCCCTGTTCTGTTTAAGTTTCTTTGAAGAGTCCTGTTTTTTATGGAATAACCTTCTCCTTGGTCACAAAAACCTCTATTAAAATATCTCATTGTTATCAAACCATTCCCCTGACCCTCAGTGAATATTTGCTTATTTTTACAAAGCCTGGGAAGCTAAAACACTTGTATTTTGTTGAATCTACACTTATCACCCATGGACACCCACAACTATGTTATGGCTGTCCAATTTCAAACTCTGACCTCAAACTCATGTCTTTGAGTTGCAGACTTTCCCACACCCGCAACTCAGACCAGGCACTCAGTCCGGACACTAAGGCTTGAAGTGGTAAATCCTTGGCTTATGTCTGGGAAGCCCAGCTGCATTACCTGGAGTCCTAGGCCAGACTCACACTGATTTACCACTGTCATCTGACCTTCCTGGCAGGGTAGAGGGCATTAGGCAATCCCTTATTATGACTCAAACAATTATTTACACTTGAGTCATAACTCCACTCAAAATGGCACCAATTTCTAAGGTGACTCAGGATCCTGACTCACACCCTTGACTTATTTCATCTAAATTGGGTTAAGTACCTTGATTGTGTGAGTTATTCTGTGGAGTGGGGCCTGCCATGACTCATTGGTCTGACTCTTAGCCCTGACTCACATGATTCTCTTGTAATGTGATTGGTCCTGAACCCTTTCCTGACTCACCTCTCTCATTTCTATATCTCACTCCCATATTTTATCATGACTCACTCTTCAGCTATTTATAGATAGAAGCCCTGTACTTTATAATATAAAGGAGGCCATACTGCCTACCTTTAGGACAATCAATTCAACCCTTTCTATCTTACACAACTCATGTGACTTGCAAATCTTACTAAGCTACTCATCTCAGCTAGGGTTCTTACACTTACTTAGTATATTAATTCTCAGTTAAGTAGTTGCTTTACTGCTTAGCCACTTGGACTAATACTCCAGGTGAAATTCTACAGAGTGAGTCTGACAATTGATAGTCTTGCCAGTTGCACTACAATACCTGAGAGTTATTGATCAGTTGATTTTCCTGTTCAGTATCTTTCACAAGTCAAGTTGAGTTGCTCACATCTTTTGCTATCATCCTGCGATGTTTGTCCAAACACGGTTTGTAACGCGACCTTGGTGTTCAGACCACCTTTCTGTTTGTGCACAGGTAATTTTACCTCAAAATCTTTCAAAAACTCAGCCACTCTGTCTGAATCCTTCTTTGTAAACTTCAGATAACTGTGCTGTATCATGAGGCCAAAGAAAAGTTGAGTATTGGATTGAGGAGCCAAACATGAACCTGGGACCACGGGTTTTGCAATGAATATTCGCTTTCCAACCAACTTTGAAAATGGGTGATCTTTATTCTTGACTATTTCATTTTTTAATGTTGAATAATAAATGGCTAAACATATTCTTAATTTATAGACAGATGCAACCAAAGTTAAAAAAAACTTCCCACAGTGGTGGCCCAATGGTCTCAAGTACTCATACACACCATGAGATGTCCTGAGATGTTCAGGCATTTTGGTAATCCCTCTGGCCCACAGTTGTTTTACACACCCAGGGTGAGGGCAATATGCTGCTTGATGCTTGACGGCGGGGAGAACGTAGACCAGCTTTTGTGGGTTGGTGGAGGAACCTGTGTGACACATTTTCAGCCACAATTGATCTAACAAGTGTGAATTTTGTTGAGACAGATTGTGTTCCATGAAAAATCGGTGTTGGATGTCAGTTATGATGGTTACGATAGCAGTGGATGCACACCTACAGGTACCATTTCGCACTCTGCTATTGTTCAAACTTTGTTCCAACCACAAAATGGACACTGGGTCTAATGAGCTTGAACCCACACCTCAAACATTCTGCACATTATCTGTTGATGAGAAGAAGAAACTCAAGAAAATAAGAGTATTTCTTTAAAATAAATTTAGCAAGGGACATGGCACATACCTGAATCAATGTTAGTTACCTTCTTGGTACAGGACATGGCACCTACCTGATGCCATGTGAGTTACCTCCATGGTACAGGACATACCACATACCCAATGCCACGTTAGTTACCTCCATGGTATGGGACATGGCACATACCTGATGCCATGTTAGTCACCTTCTTGATACAGGACATGGCACATACCTAATGTCATGTGAGTTACCTCCATAGTATGGGACATGCCACATACCCGAGGCTACGTTAGTTAATGTTAGTTAGCTCCATGGTACCTACCTGAGGCCATGGTGCCATGTGAGATATCTTCATGGTATGGGACATGTCACCTACCTGATGCCATGTTAGTTACCTCCATAGTATGGGACATGCCACACACCCAATGCCATGTTAGTTATCTCCATGGTATGGGACATGCCACATACCTGAGGCCACGTTAGTTAATGTTAGTTACCTCCATGGTACCTACCTGGGGCCATGGTACATACCTGAGGCCATGTTACTTACCTTCATGGTATGGGACATGACACCTACCTGATGCCATGTGAGTTACCTCCATGGTATGGGACATGGCACATACCTGATGCCATGTTAGTTACCTCCATGGTATGTACCTGGATATATGGCACATACACAATGCCATGTTAGTTACCTCCATGGTACATACCTGGGGCCATGTTACTTACCTTCATGGTATGTACCTGGTGACATGGTACTTGGTTCAGGACATGGTACTTATGCTCCTATGAAGTATAAGTTGGGAACAAAAATCTTATTAAAAATATTTGATTTAAGCATATATAATCAGTCATTGTTTCCTTGCCATGTCTCATAACCAGTTAGTTTCATGGGCACCTTTATTACCTCATTCCTCTCCCATTCTGTGAGTTCTGATGACCCTGTGTAGCAGCCAACATGCTGCAGCTATTTTTTTTGTGATATGCCCTTCCAAAGGCCTGACACTTAACCAAGCATTGTGATTAGATATCCAAGTAGTAGGGTAATCACATGAGTGACCCAATCCATGATCTGTTCTCAACCTTATGACATAGTAGGCATCAAAGAGCCATCAAGCATGCCTGAGTAGTGTCTGAGCTACTGCTAAGTACGTGGATGAGGACGAGGAGTACGTGGATGAGGATGAGGAGTATGAGAGTCATTAAGCTGAATGAGTTGCAATCCGCCCTGGCTAGACCACTGCTACATACACCATGTAATTAAAATCAAATAATACAGCCCTGTTACTATCTACCATTCTATGTTGGAGATATACCGGTGGAAATTTCAGGAGATACATTTCACAATGTGAACAAATACTTTGTAGACATACCTTAGCATTGACTATCTAAAGCATTCTAATCCTCAGTGACAAATGCTGAACATAGATGAAGGCCTGCATATGGCACATCTGTAGATCGGAGCCATCTCTTTCTGTCCTTGTGTGAGTTTCTAATCCTCCATAGAAGCTAAGCTAGTTCCTTGTCTCTGGCCGACAGGTCTTCGAATGGTGGGCTGGAGCTGACCCGTTGTTATGATCCGGTCCCTCGCGGATCTCCAGTGACCCCATTTGGCAACTAACCCCGTCCCAAGCCCATACCCCGAGCCCGACCTTATCCAAGCCCGTCCCAAAGTAGACCGAGCCTGAGCCCAATTCCCGTTCCCTATACTCCACTCCCCCAAACTCCTTTCTTATCCGTCCCCAAGCTTCATTATGATTCCCTCAGTTAGTTTGTCCGACCCTGTTCCCTGTTATCTGTATATAAGTCTCGCTATGTATGCACCCTACTCTTCAGTCAGAAATCCAACTAGATACCCTTCGAACCATTTACTAGCTTCTCGCTCCATTGCCTCTTAGTCCCTTCGCTCCTCTTGTCCTAACTTGCTCTGAAATCAAGGGCGCGTGTAATAGTGGATGGCGCAGCACATAAGCTGAAGCCGAGCCCTCACTAGTACTCCTTGGCCGAGCTTGGTCTGAATTTGCCTGAGGGCCCACACGAAGACCCGGTCTTAACAGAATCATCACGCTGACACATTTCACACCCTGTCCAACAACTATATTGGCCATAACAATGGGAGGACACCACTGTTACAATATGTCGAAGAGGATTGGTGAAGAGTCCTCTATCCAGAGCTTTGTCGCTTTGCACCAATGCTGTGTGCTATGGCCTCGTATTTTGGAAACACTTGGCATTTCATTCCCAACACTGGAGGCTCAAGGCATATTCATAGGCACGAGGCAATGCACAGAATTCTCTGGAGAACCATCTGGGATATGGATATGGACATTCCGATCAACAATTAGCCTGTCAAGGTCACTATACCAGCCAGTCCAAGCTATTTTACAATGAACACACCCACGAGAACAGTCAATAAACGAAAAATAAATCAATATGAAGACTGTGCTCCCGAAGACAACATGAGAATTCCACCCCCTGGGATGGGCAAAAGACGACGGGTGTTAAGACCGGGTCTTCATGTGGGCCCTTGGGCAAGTTCGGACCGAGCTCAGCTGAGGAGTACTAGTGAGGGCTCGGCTTCAGCTTATGTGCTGTGCCATCCACTATTACACGCGCCCTTGATTCCAGAGCAAGTTAGGACAAGAGGAGCGAAGGGACTAAGAGGCAACGGAGCGAGAAGCTAGTAAATGGTTCGAAGGGTATCTAGTTGGATTTCTGACTGAAGAGTAGGGTGCATACATAGCGAGACTTATATATGGATAACAGGGAACAGGGTCGGACAAACTAACTGAGGGAATCATAATGAAGCTTGGGGACGGATAAGAAAGGAGTTCAGGGGAGTGGAGTATAGGGAATGGGAATCGAGCTTGGGCTCAGTCTACTTCAGGATGGGCTCGGATAAGGTTGGGCTCGGGGTATGGGCTTGGGACGGGGTTAGTTGCCAAATGGGGTCACTGGAGATCCATGAGGGACCGGATCATAACAGATTCATGCCATCTTTTGACATCTCTTCCTTGGCATTACAGGGTG
>QFFB01010075.1:0-15200 GCA_003316465.1 Ramaria cf. rubripermanens
TTATCTATCTCCTATCTTCTGTGACCAACAAAGACAGGCACCCTTTTTAGTGCAGGGTCTTTCAGCATTGGGATCTTATACCCAGTGTGGACGGTTCTGACATTGTGTTTTGGAACCCTTCAAGACTTTGGTATTATTGCTAATGCCTCAATCTATCAGAACATGTCATTTACAAGGCTTCAAGAATATTAAACAATGCTGCAGCACAACTCTGGAAATCATTTAATATTTGCACCTTGGTTGCAATCTGTATAATAACCAGTCCAAGTTAATACAGCTGGAAGGCAATGCTTTTCTTAGCAGCACTGGGTAATAAAATATTAGTCTGCAGGCTCAAGGATACTATTGGGGTCCAAGTGTATTTCAAAAAGGGGAATATACTTGACAGGAGAGTTTGTAAGTAGACTGACTGGATAATCTGTCACTGGACTGCAATAATGGATGAATACAGTAGTATGTGAGGTGGCTTTTGCAAGCTGCTTGACTCATGTTGTGAAAGTCACTGAATAGGACAATCAACTGAACAGTTCACCTTGGGTATTGGAGTGCTAATTGGCAAGAAAATCAATTGACAATCTCACTCTGTAGAGTTTCACCTAGAGTGTTAGTTTGGATGGCTAAGTAGAAAAGCAACTACTTTACTGAGAATCAATACAGAAAAGTAACTGTATGACCCTAGCTGGGTTGGCAGCTTAGTCAAGGCATACAAGGTGTGTGGGATAGAAGATGGATGGATTGCTTGATTAGAAGATCCTCTGATCCAAGAGGGTCAGAATGGCCTCCTTATATATTGTATTGTACACAGGATTACATAAAGTGGGGTTCTTCTATCTATTAGGTAAGTAATGTCACATGGAGCTATTTGTGTAATTGAAACACACCCTATAACTATTGTAGTATATTTGGTGCAAGGAGGAATAAAAATAGATAACCAATCATCTTCCCTGGATTACACAACTTTGCACAGCCTTGTACAGCCCTGCCATGTCTTGGTGACCTGTTTGTGGAGATTATGTATTATTTGGACCTTTATCTGTCCAATGGGCTTTGCAGGATTCAAACCCTGGTTTCCAAGCTTGTACCTCTTTGTACAGCTTTGTATGGTCCTGCACAGCCTAGCACAGCCTTTATTACTATGGCACAGGTCAGCTGACAAGCTGGGTTTGAAGTATATTTAGTTGCACAGCCTTGTGTAAGCCATAGAGGCAATATTCAAGCTCAGTAGCTGAGTGTGAGTTAGCCAAGATACTGGAATTATGGGTGCTTGAGTGCCCATAACTCCAAAATCAAGGTTCATTCTGGCAGAGTTTGGATATTGAAGGGCTGGGACAGAGTTATGGGTGCACATGGATCTATAGCTCTATCCAACAGATTTGAAGTGTTTTGAGCCAGGGAAGCAAGCTAAAATGGCAAAAAATTAAGGAAAAACTCAAGGAATATTTTAAAACTATTTCCCCATCAAAAGCTGCATGTATTGGCTGTTTTAGGTGTAGAGACAGTGAAATAAAGAAGCACGAAGAACTTGACCTGTATGATGTCATGGCGGTTGCGGCAGCTTCGGCCAATGCAGACTCTAGAAAATCTCAATCATCAGCTGCTCTCCGACGTCTCATTGGTAATAACGACCTGTCATAACGAGTCATTCATGATACTTATGTACATGCAGCTGAAATCACAAAACAAAATTCAGACAAAATACCCTGGGGCGGATGGGGAAAACTTATGGTTACATACCATGTACGAACAGTACACTGGCCAGAAGGTGTTTCCCACCCTGGAGGTCCCCGCAACTACAGTAACTTGGATTGATTGTCAACAGGTGAAGGCAAGAAGCTGTACAACGGCCTTTTTGGGAGAGGGCAGCAGCGAGTAGCCATTGAGCCATGGACTGAAGGTAACCCTCTATTTGGTTACATAACAATACGCTCATGTTGAACCGCAGCTGAAATAGCGCTTGCATCCGGAACTGGCGATGTGGAGGATGATCCAGCATATACCTCTATACCTCTAGTCATCAACACCCGAAACAAGGTCGTGCTAACCATTGGCGACATTGATCGTCAGAGGCAGGATCGCAAGAAGTACATTGCACACCAACGAAGGGATGCCGCTGCCATCATTCTGGATTCCGACCTTGGCGAAACGTCTGAAAGTGATGATACTGGCATGGAAAGCGACGCGAGAGGCAAGAAGGCTAAGTTGGATAAGCTGTCCAGGGGCAAGAAGGATGGTAAGTACAAGGTAAAAGCGACGCGTAAGCGTGAGAAAGTACGCAAACGCGATCGTTCAATTTTAAGATAAAATTAATATAATATAATATTATAATGAAAGCAAGATTTGTGTATGCCTCAACATGGCACCAGATGGGGCACGCGTGTCGATGATGCAGAGGTCACATGCTGCGGGGTATCAGCACTCGGCCTCAGGGACAAACCGGGAATTCGGCTCAGTGGTGCAAGTGACAAAAATATGTGTCCCTCGAGCAACTCTTGGTGTAAAGATGTTCGGTTTCGAAGGGATAGAGTTGTAATGATAACTAAACAATATATATGATGTTTTGGAGCTGCCAGAAACAGCAAGTAGAGGTCAGGAAATATTTTCTTGGTGATTTTAACAAGTAAATATATGGGTTTGTGCAAGATAAAAGTTCTGGGTGATGATTTTAGCACTGGTTTCGTCTAGGAACTATTGGAGTATTTATGCTGGAACTATTCTAAAAATATCTTCGAAGGAGGATAACAAATAAGGCGGAAATGAACTGCAGGGATGAATGCATGCAGGCAGGGTGGAGCAAATATTCCCCTGCTCATGTTGAAACATCGGATGAACAGGGGGATTACCTAGGATGTTAGGGATGGAGTGCTTCTAATTAATGGCGATGAAAATTGATGAGTAAAAACATAGGGGAAAACAAAACAAAATAAGCTTGTGAAAAACCTCTAATACCAATTATTATTTTCTGGACCTGTTTCGTAAATGTTCAGTTGAGTGAGTATATGTAATATATCACCCCTTCCAAACTCCATGGGTTTCTAAGGTTCAATGCAGCAATCTCCATGCTGTAACAATATATTTGTTCTACCTGTTTCACCGAAGGTTTGGCGCTTATGTAAGCGAGCCGACCTGTTGGTTATGCGGGGTAACAACATATGCAATCCGATCCACGATCCGGTCTCGATCCGGTGACGTAGTGGGCGTTAAAGGGCCGGTCAATGGTCCAACAATTTCTAAATGCTGTAGATTTTTATCCTGTAGATAAAATTCAGATAATTCGTCCAAGTTCTGTATTAGCCTTCTAGGACTAAGAGGATTTGATTGGAATATATTTATGATTTTGTTTTCATATCTCTTTTATCACAACATTCAAGAGAGAACATAGAGGCGGAGGCGTCGAAACGGAGAAAGGGGAAGACGAAGTCTCGCAAATACATTGAAGAATCTGATGATGACGGAGAGTACTCAGAGGCAAGGGAGTCGACACTGCAGAACCGGAAGATGAAGTCCCACGAATATATTGCAGATTCCGATGACATTGGAAAGCGGACCAATCGAGGTCTGTGAAGCGATGGTTAAATGCTGCAAGTTTCTGATATATGCAATATAGAGGACCCACCTAGCTCGCCGGGGGATCGTTCAACACCTCTACCTCCCACAGAGGCACAGGGGAACATGTTCCCCAGTTCATTTCTTCCCCTGATAGAGAGTCGTCAAAGGAGTCAGCCGCCGTACCTCAACTGCATTCCAGGTTCAGCAATAACGCCGTTACCGTTGATAGATGACAGCACGAATAATTTCGATCTTTTTAACCCTGACAACTTGGGAGTCTCGACGTGGAGTGGCAATCCTGATGCCGTCACCTCCTTTCAGTATGATCTCCTCGGAAACAGTATGAGTGGGACGGATGCTTCAAATGGAACGTACCGGGACTCCTCTGCTGGAATACACAACCCGCAGATGATGTTCCAGTCCCAGGTCAGTGGTGGGCCAAGTTTTTCAGATGGAACATACCAGCAACTGGTCCCACAGTTGCAGCACAACGGACCATCGCACCCTCCATCACGCCCTCCATCACATGGACGAAATGTTGACATACAACCTCTACCAGCACCCCCGAGTATTAACGCTGCATCTGTGAATATGACCCATGAGCAATTTGCTCGGTTCATGGAGGTTTGGGGGGCTCGGTCTACTAACGCAATGCCGGTAATCAATGAGGAAACTTAAATAATGGGTTTTCACAATCTTTACATTGTTTTTTTTTTCTTGTATATAAAATGATATGGCTATGATCTCAACTTGCGGCCATTTTGCTTATACATAAAATATAAATGACTGTGTTATACACTCTGAATACATATAATGGAGGCGGAACCCTTGCGTGAAGGTGATCGGACAAAGAAGCTACTGTACCTGCGCTACGAGAGCTTGAAAAGGTGAACGGACGAAATGAACTACTGTATGTACACAGAGGAGTTACTGTACCTGCACTATGAAGAGAGAAAGGAGGTACTCTGCGCGAAGGTGATCGGACAAGGAAGCTACTGTACCTGCACTGCAAGAACTTGAAAAGGTGAACAGTCGACATGAACTACTGTATGTACACAGAGGAGTTACTGTACCTGCACTGTGAAGAGAGAAAGGAGTTACTTTGCACTAAGGTGATCTGACAAGGAAGCTACTGTACCTGCGCTACAAGGAACTCAAAAAGGGAACCTCCTGTGGACGGAGTCAGAGTACGAAGCAGCTACAACAGATACTTAGCGGCATCAATAATGATGGTATATAACATAATATAATAAAACTATTAAATAGAACAATATGAACGAGAAAGGAGCTACAACAGATGCTCAGCGGTTCAATAATGATGATTTGTAATAAAATATAACATAATATAATAAAAATATTAAATAGAACACTATGAACGAGAAAGGAGCTACAACAGATGCTCAGCGGTTCAATAATGATGATATATAATAAAAATTAAATAGAACACTGAACAGTACACACGATCGAGCTCCAACTCGCAGCGAAATAGCAAAATTTATAAGATATTAATTATATGAAATTATATGTTAAAACTTCTACATGGTGTCAGGAGGAGCAGGTGTGAGAGGAGCTCCTGGAGCTAGAGGAAGTTCAAGGAGCTGATGAAGCTCGGAGGGCACAGCTTGGTGAGATATGTGAAGCAATACATAGCTGCCGAACCTCCTGGCATATAGATGAAAAAATAGCTAGGAGGTGACAGGGAGGTGCTTCAAGTTATTCACCTAATAGCATGGACAAATCATTACTTTGTATGTACCTTATTGGCGGGCTGGTAGGGGCAGTCTGAGGTGGAGCCCGCGGAGCAAAACATGTGGCCCGGGCTCAGTCGCTGACGTGTGGGATCATGTCACGTGCATGTATCCCACAAGGCTAACTCCACTGTCTCCGCAATACATCCTTCCAGTATCCCAAGTTCACGTCCGCAATCCATTGGTTTCCAACCCAATCCTTACGCACGTTAAGTAGTTATTCTCGTATGTTAAGTTACTTCTGTCTACAAAGACACTCCTTTTCGAGAGAGCTGTACACTAGAGAGGCGTCGAAGAAACGCTTGCAGGAGCCGAAGATGTGGTGGGACCAATGAACGAGTCGAGAATATCGGTAAGCTAATGGAGCTCTGAAGGCACCATCAGTGGGCCGTCTCCTTCAGAACTGACGAGTGTGCATAGAGCGTCCCACTCGGGTTGAGCATCGACGAGCTCACTTGGCCGCGGAGAAGCCGACGCGCGTTCGAAGTCACACTGGCTCTCCAAGTTGCGGCGTCACTGCGTGTCAGTGTGGTGGCCAAATTGTGTGATATCACTCCTACACCGCGGATCAGGACGAATAAAAAATTCAATATTTCGCTCTCTACACCGAAGCAGTATAGAATAATATTGGCAATTTTTCAAGGGGAACACAGGGATTGCGAGGGACTGAGGTCGGGAATGGAGTCCACGATGGGGAGGGGAGTGGAGATGGTGTAGCATGTGTGATGCGAGTGAGGGATCGGATACGCTGAGCGGGATATGGTAAGTTTTGTTAGCGTTTTTCAAATTGAACATGTCCACCTGCGTCCACATACGTACCGTGTATCCGGGGCCTGTGGGTATCATGGCATCAGTGGGCCTGGAACAGTCTGCAAGTCCCAAGTTGGTCAAAACTCACCTGGCTGAGACGATCTGCGTTGGGAGGCCCTGACTTTCATTTCGCTGGAGAATGAAAAAGGCGCTGAAGACTGGTGCACAGTGGACTCTATCTAGGGTGCGACCTTACATCACGATAGGCTGTGGTAATGATGTTATTTCATATAATGAAAATAGTATATATGAGCGACAAATGGCAGAACCTTTCCAGTCCTTCATTCCCATCCCCCTGATTCTCAATGAGTTTTGACGTTGAAGCTATTGTCGCAGGTCGATGTCGTTATTAATGAGCCCTACCTGCTTCGTCTCACTATGTTTGCCTACAGACGCACCAACCCGGTACGGGACTGTGGCTGCGCTAGCCATGCTAATATATGACTATAGTAAGTTTTGATCCCACTGTGATCAGTATTGAACTATTGCCGACTCCATCATGACAGCCCTTACATTCAATGACGAGGTATGTTTCATTTCGAGTAACCGAACAACATTAACCTATTTTGTTATAGGTCGAGTTCGTATGGAAGCGCCGCTGGTCTTTCGGAAAGGCCCTGTTCATATTTGTATGTATTTATTCTTGGAAGTATCGAGTTTATGACAATATTGATGCCGTACATCGTCAGAATCGTGGTTTCGGATTACTGTCACTTCTTTTTTGTGTGATTGGTGCGGTTTCCATATGAAATTCTGAGGACGTAGCTTTGATATCAATGTACTAATATTTCCATCAGGCCTTTTCTTCAAGCCTTCAATCCAGGTGAGGCCTTACTATACGCCTAGTATCTCACCTGATCGTCCAAAGTTGTATGTATTACAATTTTTGAGGAATTTAGTGTCCTGATGCACTATGTGCCACAAGCTGCAAAGCGTTCTTTTGGTGGAATGTCACGTCGTAGGTCTAAAAATTATCTGACACATGGGCACCCTGATGGCCTTGACGCCGAGTGTCGAGTGTCACTGTCCACATGACCAACATTCTGATGCCCAGTTTTATTGCAGAGAGGTCATAGCGATTATCACCGCAGAAAGTGTGATATATCTTCGGAATTGTCTACATACGCTGATGACTGGGTCTAGTTATCCTTATAACTAGAGTATGCGGTGGTTCTTCCCCTTCACCATATTGTGTTATGGACCTCATGACTTCATCCTTTCTCAGATATATGCAGTTTACGACTGCAGTCGAAGATTACTCCTCCTAATGATTGCTCTCTTTATGGCAGAAACAGCCATCTCTTTGGTGCTAGCCATTTCAAAATTATCCAAGGGTGAGTCTACGGTATACCCCATTTCTGTGCCTCTAAAACCTGTGAAGATCGTGCAGTTTCGGTGGTGACGATCCCATTTTCTGTGGGCTGCCAAACCATTACTTCACCGCTTCCCTTTCTCTGTTGGATCCCACCGCTTATGTTCGAGACATTTCTCATGTCTCTCATGCTGTATAAAGGTTGGAGGGTATACAGGAGCGACGGCGGCTCTAAGCTGTTACATCTGATCATTAGAGACAAGTACGGTGCTTTGAATCTTTTTTGTTTTTTTTCGGCACTGATGTTAAACATTAGTCTTCTCTACTTTGGAGTGTAGGATTTTGTTCACCTTTCTATCGCTCCATGCTTATCAAGCGTATCAGCATTTTCATGACTCTAATAGCTAATTGTATTCTCTGGGCGATCCCTTCATTGGATCCTAGAATTGCTACTGGGTGAGTCCTGAGTTTATTCTCGCAATCATCCTCCATTTGACCGACCACTTAATGTTCCACCTCAGCTGGGCAATTGCCATGCCGTGTGCACTGGGTTGTCGCCTACTCCTCAACATGCGCGAAAGCTTTTTCAAAGAGACGACGTCCTTCTGGACCGTCTCAGCCTAGTCACTCAACTTTCTGGAGACGAGCACATACTCCATACAACTCTTCGAGTTGTTCATGCTTCGTTTGGGCTATCAGGCTATGGTGCTGCCTGCGACCCGCTGCCTCCCATGCATGAGTGTGTTTACCAGCATGGCAATGATTGTAATTACATGAGACCTAGGCCCATGATTCTTCCACGATGCACGGTTGATCTTCCCAAAACCAAAAACGTCCAACGATGTAAGCTTGCTACACAGTATATATACAGACTGGGTATGAGTCTAATACATACCCCATGATGGCCACCCAGCACAGAAATCTTCCAGTCTAGACTCAACTTTGTGTGCAACGCTGCAAACACTGGACATAATGAGGAAATGGTAAGCATGCCTTTTGTATGCCATTTACTGTGACATGGGTCATGGGGTCTTCTAGTGCTTGTCAGTCTACTTATATTGCATATTACATTATTACTAATCTACACATGCTGAATTACTTCTATGATTGCCAGGTTGATGTCTCAGATCTCAATGCTCCTCTCACATCACACATGTCAGAGGGTTGCTTTTGTTATGATAAAATGAAAATAAATATATTTGCTCAATGGATCTTTTAAGTTTTGGGTATTTCTATTTTTTAGAAAAAAAAGGAAAGGGCTCAAAGGTTTTGTTTCCTTTTTTTGTTGTAGACACGGTGCCAGATATGACATGCATGCTAATCGATCGGAGATGACATAATGTGGGGATTGGCGATAATATTGATGATATACCAATAGCTTGTCTCAGGGGTCTCAGCGTCAAGGAGGAGTGTTGGCCAAGTAAGAAAGACCTCAGGGTACAATGATGGGTTAGAGAGACAAGCAAGTAACTTAATATAACTAGTTCCTGAGTCATAGGAATTGTTAGGGAAAATAATGAGAATTTTGTTGTGATAAAAATATTATATAAAATTGTGATGTCATGTTCTTTCTTTTTCTTTTCTCTTCTTCTTTCTCAGCCATAAAAAGCTGGGGATGATGTCTAAAATGAACCTCATTTATTATATTCAAAAAAAAAAAATACGAGACAACATCCTCTGTTGTCTCGGGCCACTTGCGCGAGTCATAGATGCACTATGACATCACGAATACGGATAGGTGGATAACGCACGTGATTACCCTGCACACACGTCACTGATGATCGATTGGTCCGGTTACATGGCGAACAAGCACCTGAACCTTCGGGACAATAAAAATAGAACAGAGACCAATATTATGACTATAGAGAGTCGTGCAGAGGTAATAGAGACACTAAATCGAATCAAGAAGTATATGGAATATCCTCCAGCGAATTGGATCACGTATGGAATAGGAAATGGAAGAGGCGGCTTTTATTTGTTATTTGTAAAGAACAAAATATTTTCTTGGTTATTTTTTCTTTCTTGTCATAGAACATTATTTTCACAATCCCCCCATTCACTATTTTCATCCCCCTGACAATTGATTATTTTCCAGATTTTGTTTATCATCCAAAACGAAAATCCAACACTATTTGCTCCACAGATAGTACTATCCTTTTATCCCCTTAGTTACTAATGTTCCAAACCCCCGTCTCTATTGTTAGCATTCCAAGAATCACCCATATTTTCTTTCGTATAAGTAACATGATACTCTTGTATGCTATTCTTCACCCAGAATTATATTCTTCTTGATACACAAAAAAACTTAGGGCATTCAGACTTGCCTTTCAAAACTCTCTACTATTTTCTCTGACAACTGTTACGATCTATAAACTAGCTACACCAGATTACTTGTTTATCCCCTCCACTCATCACCACATCCCGAATTTTTCCTTTTGCTCCACCAACGGCCCATCTTGACGCCGAAGGACCCCTGAGCCGAGTTTCCAGAACATCATCATAATATCAACAAAAAATCCACATTATGTCATTACTGATCAATCGACGCGTGCATCACATCCGGCGCCGCACTCACAAAGAAAAATAAAAAACACTTTGAGATCCTCTTTTTTTTCTTTATCAAAAAAAATATAGAAATATTAAAAAATTTTAAGGACAAGTCTGAATGCCTTAGTTCTCTCTATGCGAGTGAGTGGAGATATCATTCTGACTGGTCCATATCATACAAAGATATTATAGTACTTATATGAAAAATGTTCAGGGGTGATTTTGGAATGCTAACAATAGTGACAGAGTCTTGGAACATGAGTAACTAAGGGGATGGGAATATACTACTATCTGTGGAGCAAATAGTGCTGGATATTGTTTGGATAGTAGAGAAAAATCTGAAAAAATAATTAGTCATTGGGAAAAGAAAAGGGAATGAATGGGGACTGGAAATATAGTGCTAGATGACAAGTAGAAAAAAGATAACCGAAAAAAAGTTTGTCCTCTTGACATAATAACATCAAGGCTATTCCTTCTATCTCCTGTTTCATATGCAATCTGATATGTCAGGCATGTTTGATGTGTTGCTTGACTCAAGCTCTGTGATTTTATTACCTCTGTGTGATCTTCTATTATCATAATCTTTCTTTCTGTTCTATTTCTGTTACCCTGGCAGCTTGAGTGCTTGCTCCTTGTGTAACCAAGCCAATTGGGTATCAGTGATGTGTGTGCGGGGTAATCACATAGGTTACCTGCCTCACTCATGGTCATGATTTCATAGCACATCTACGACTGACGCATGCAGGCTGAGACAACAGTAGTCATTGCCTCTTAGTTTTCATCTCTGACTATGATAAACAAAAATTTAAAAATATTCCTCCCAGCCTTCTGGGACTGAGAGAAAAGAAGAAGAATAAATAAGGATTTCACAATATTTTACTGTATTTTATCACAACAGACCCCTTCAAACCTGACAAACTCCTAACAATGTGAGGAGATGGACATGTTTGTGTGGTGATAAAGCTTTTGTGAATATATCAGCAATATTATCAATGGTGGGGATATAGAAGAGCTTAATGGTTACATTAGTAATTTGATCGTGAGTATAATGATAATGGACATTGACATGTTTTGTCCAGGTGCTGGTGGTGTCACTTTCTGAATAAGCTATGAAAGACTGATTGTTGGTGAATAAAGGAATAGGCAGGAAATCATGACAAAAATCCTTAGCAAGGTGAACAAGCCATATTCCCTCTGCTGATGCAAAGGAACTGGCAACCAACTCTGACTCCATTGATGACCTGGTGATGAGACCCTGTTTCTTTGGAGACCATGATATAGGTGACCCATTGTAAGTGAAGACCCATCCAGACATTGATTTTTGGTCATCTGAATCACCTGCAAAATCTGCATCTGAGTGGCTGATGAGGTGGTGTGCATAACCTTCTACACCCTTACCCTCCTGTTTGAAAAGGATTTCATGGTCTCAGGATTGTAGAAGGTACCTCACCACATGCCAGGCTGCTTCCCAGTGCATGAGAGTAGGCCTCAAAGAAAACTACATAAATTTATTTGTTGCATAGACGAGGTCAGGTTGAGTACCAATAGCACAGTGGTTAATACTGCCTATAAGAGACGCATAGTGTATATTGATGACTTGATCTCTAATAGAGTTTGGTTGTAGATTCCATTGGTGATCTCATGAGTTTTTCAATGGATACATTGAAACATTTGGCAATCAGGTTGATGAATGAGGGCTGTGATATATGTAACATTCCCACATCTTGCTCGTGTTTGATTTTGATACCAAGTAATCTCTCTGGATCTCCAAGGTCTTCAATGTTGAAGGATCCACCTATATCTCTGATCATCTGATCCATAGATTCCACAGAGTCAGCCACCAACAATCCATTGTCTACGTACCATCCTGCCAGTGAAATGGAGTGACTACTTCCAAAATGGAAAAATACTATAGTATCCACCTCCCCAACTACAAACCCTAGAGCCTTGAGACCTCGCTTCAATGTCTGGTTCCAGACTCATCCTGATTGCTTGAGACTGTATATGCCTTTATCAAGTTTACAGACAAGATGTTCTTGACCTTTGATGACAAAACCCTCAGGCTGTCGCATATAGACATTGTCCTTGAGTTTCCCGTTAAGGTAGGCCCCTTTAACATTGATATGTCATAACTTGAGGTCATATCTGCAAGCAAGTGCAAGGATGAGTCTAATGGTTGTGACTCTGATGGTAGGTGAATATGTCTTGTTATAATCAAGACCCTCGATTTGAGAGAACCCCTGAGCAATGAGTCTTGACTTGAACTTACCAATTGATCCCAGATTATCTCTCTTTATCCTGAACACCTATCTATTACCAACAATGTTGATGTTAGGTAGGTGTTCCACCAGGGTCCAGGTGTTATAACCCATGAGAGTGTCATACTCAACCATACACAACGGTTTCTAATCTGCTGCATTTGGTGAGTTCATGGCATCCTTATAGCTACAAGGCTCATCTTTAGCAAGAGTTATGAATGCACTCTCAGTGAACTCAAGGTCTGCTATTCTGAAGGCCATCACAGCCATCTCAGCATGCAAAGTGTGCATATGCTTACCCTGCCCATATGTAGAGTCTGTGGGGTCAAGCCATGATCCCTGTTTGAAATCTTTTGGTGCTGGTACATCCTCTGTAATTTCATTATCTGATGAATGGACCTCATCTGTATTAGTGATGGAAAACTTGATATCAGCATCATTAATGATTGGTGGCTCATGAGTAGGCTGATTTTGCTCAATGTTGCTGTTGTGATTTTGAATGTATCATGATTGGACAGGGATATGAGCACAATTGACATTCCTGGTCCAAAGATCAGGTAAGTCATCATTGTCTGTGATGTGTATGGTAATTCTCTCAATGTGGTTGGACTTATCAAAAATAACATCCCTTGCTTTCAGGATGGTATTTGTTCAGGGTATCCATAACTTGTATGCCTTTGAGTTATCATAGTATCCCACAATGACCCCTTTAATCAATTTGTACTCGTTTTTGTGACAGATGGCCTTTGGGATGAGGGCCCAACATTTTGAACCATATGTACACAACCAATCAATTCTTGGCTTTGTTCCCCAGAAAGTCTCATAGGGGGATATCCTGAGTCTAGAATGTAATACACGATTTCTGATGAAATTGACTGTGTGCATGGCTGATACCCAGAAGTGTCTAGTGAAACCTGCATCATGGCGTAGGGTGAGTGCACCTTCCTAGAGTGTCCTGTTATACCTCTCAGCTATGCCATTGTGCTCAGAAGTATGTGGGGAAGTGGTTTCTCTTGTGATATGTGGTTTAATGTTTTGCATAATCTTGAAATATAATTCAAGCTTCAAATGAAGCTGAATCAAGTAGAGTTTTGTTATGAGAGGAAAATTCAAGACAATTGTAATTTGTGCAAATTATCTTATGTTTTGCATAATCTTGAAATATAATTCAAGCTTCAAACGAAGCTGAATCAAGTAGAGTTTTGTTATGAGAGGAAAATTCAAGACAATTGCAATTTGTGCAAATTATCTTAGTAACTACTTTAACTAAAAGCTTTGAACAACTTTAGAGAGGTGAGTGTTATTACTACTAAAATTATCATACAGAATTTGAACTATTTAAATGTTTTTAGCTAGCGGGAGGAATATTTCGAAGATTGCTTATGTAATGTGATGGCAATGATGGATTTTAAGATTTATGTATTTCTATTTTTTTGATAAAAGAAAAAAGAGCTCAAAATATTTTTATTCCCTTTGTTGTGAGTGCGGTGCCAGATGTGACACACGCATTGATTGATCAAGGATGATGCAATGTGGGGGTCAGTGATGATACCTGATGATGTTCTGATAACTTGGCTCAGGGGTTTTTCAGCATCAAGATGGAGCATCGGTCAAAATGAGGAGAATTTTGAGGTGTGATGATGAATCAGAGGAATGAACAAGTATCCTAATATAACTAGCTTGTGGATCATAGCAGTTGTTGGAGAAAATTATAAGGAATTTCAAAAGGCAAGTCTGAATGCCCTGAGCCTTTTTTTATGTGTATCAAGAGAGATATAATTCTGGCTGAAGTATATCATACAAGAATATCATGGTACTTATACAAGAAGATTCATGGGTGGTTTTGGGAATGCTAAAAATAGAGATGGAATCTTGGAACATCAGTAACTAAGGAGATGGAAAAATTCTACTATCTGTGGAGCAAATAGTGTGATTATGAGTCTAGTAAAGGGGATATATATATAGTGCCTAGCTAGTGGCGTGATTGTCAACCGTCTGTCAGCTCTCTGGCAGGGTCGATGTGTCAGGACTATGGACCAGGGAGCTGGCCTTATAGATCGGTGCGTTATTGATGGTCAAGCGGTTGTGGTGGTAGTAAGTGGCAGGGGAATGGGTGAAGGGTGATAGTAATGAGGAGGACTTGCAAGGTATAAGAGAGATAGTAGCTGTAGCTTTGTAGATATGTAGTATGGAACTCGGAGATCGTCTGTGCGTTGACATGAGTGCAAGTGTTGACCAGCAAAAGTGATAATGAATATACGGGTGCCAGACGGAGTTTTATACAAGCGTAGACTACGGAGAGACCATGGTGAATCAGAGAAAGAGAGGGGTAGATAAAGTAACATGAGGGGATGGATCAACATGTGATGTATGTATGGGGATGAAAGGAGAGGGGTGCGATCTGTGGTAAGTCACATAGTGAGGTGAACGGATCCGCGGAATGACTACCTGAGCACTACAATAGAAAGGTCAACATATGAATCATTGGGAGAATAGACCGTGAATGTTTCATATCAATATAAGGAGAGAAATTAGACCAAATGTACGGGGTTGTTGTTTTGGAACCCTTCAAGACTTTGGTGTTATTGCTAACACCTCAATCTATCAGAACGTGTCGTTTACAAGGCTTCAAGAATATTAAACAATGCTGCAGCACAACTCCGGAAATAATTTAATATTTGTACCTTGGTTGCAATCCGTGTAATAACTAGTCCAAGTTAATACAGCTGGAAGACAATGCGTTTCTTAGCAGCACTGGACAATAAACTATTAGTCTGTAGGCTCAAGGACACTATCGGGGTCCAAGCTTATTCCAAAAAGGGGAATATACTTGACAGGAGAGTTTGTAAGTGGACTGACCAGATAATCTGTCAATGCACTGCAATAACGAACGAATAGTATGGGAGGTGGCTTTAGCAAGCGGCTCGACTCGACTTGTGAAAGTCACTGAACAGGAAAATCAACTGAACAGCTTGTCTC
>QFFB01010085.1:0-18056 GCA_003316465.1 Ramaria cf. rubripermanens
CAGGACAAATTTATGAGGAACCAAGAATTTATCCCATTGTCTCAGGAGTTTGTCCCTGCGCCCGAGGCTCTCACACCGTTTTCGAATCATGTCCCCGTTGAACGCGCCGGACAATTTCTCCAAAGATAGTGATAACCCACCAAAGCAATGCCAAAGAACGATGCTTGTGACCATCTAGTGATATGTCGTTTCAGTATGATCGATTTAGATCTCACTCGCAGTTCTCCAGGAGGGACTGGGTCACGCCCAAGGGTACAGCTCTCACTTCCGCCTGGAGAAGCCTCTTTTTAATAGTTGCCGTCCAAAAGCCAAGTAAGCCTCAGCATATATGAATTCTCTGCCCAATAATCCGGTTTAAATCACTCACTATGCTTCAGAAACGCTCTATTCAATCTCAGGTCGAGGAAGGTCCGGTTATTACACCCAGATAGGAAGAGCATGCTTTCGTTGGCGTCTGATGACTCTATACTGTCACTAGGACGGACACCAAACCTTTTTCGCTCATTCTGACCATATCAGAAGAATCTGTTAGGCAGCGTCTTCTATGTACCTGGTTTTGGCTGACATATCTGACAGTAAGGGTTTTACATTTCTCGCCTTGCAAACAGGACAAATTTATGAGGAACCAAGAATTTACCCCACTGTCTCAGGAGTTTGTCCCTGCGCCCGCACTCTCACACCGTTTTCGAATCATGTCCTCTTGGAACGCACCGGACAATTCTCTCTTTATCGGGATAAATCAAATAGGAAGACTGTCTGTCGTCAGTGATTTTGGAATATTCTGGTCAGTCCCCGATACGTTCTGATGTGCCAGCTGAAGTTAACAGATATCGCTCCTCCCGCTGAGCGCGCTGGCACCCCCGAAGACTTCCCACACAAATGACACATTTTCAGTCAGAAATTTCTTGCCGTACATGCTTCTCTGCTTTCTCTTATCATATAATCCTTAAGATGTCAATTGCCACCCGTCAGTGGCTGGTGATTGTTACATGAGATCCCAAGGGATGTCCAGGCACGAAACGCTTCAAATTCGGTAATATTCGGCAGTGTTATTTGGCATCCATCTCGTGGAATCCACAGAGTGATGATTCCTTCGGCTGGTAAGGAACTTAAAGTTCGTCCTAGCTGAAGATGTTTAGAATCATAAGGTCTTCTGTGTTTACTGATCGGACTGAATTACTTGGGACGTACGCAGAGCTGGCACGTCTGGATATATATGTCATAGCTCAACCCACATTAAATACTTTCCGGAACAGGCTGCTCGAGTTGAAGCGCCAAATATATTCTATTCAGACGAGGTAATGCAATATTATGTAATTAAATATATTAAGTAAACCTGATGGTGCTGTTTACCACGGGGCGAGGAGCATGTAAGTACTCTTGACCTCAACTGTCGAACCTTCTTGCAACGCGACGAGAGGTATGAAAACACGTTACGCAGAAATCCCTTATTTTCAGTGACAGCTCTTTCAGTGCTTGTCATTGTTTACATGGAAGCTTCAAAAACCGGTTCCCCTGCCTTCAGCGGTCGCTCTACTCTCATGGACGGTTCGCAGAAGCAAAAGAAAAATCATGCTCATCCCATGGATCCCACTTCTGGTTGGCCGAACTGGCGCAATATAATATTTGAAACCCATGGGGAGACCAGAGAAGTTCGCATTAAGGCGGCCGAGCTGGAAGACATCGATGAGACATTGGAAGCCAGTGAAATTGAAACCGGGCGGAGAAAATCCCTCTTAGAACAAAAGCGCGAGCTTCTACGCTTACTCTGGGACCGCTGCTATTGGAAGTTCCAAGTGAACGCAGTTGCCCTAGACAAAGTGACCGCCAGTAGCGAACAACGCAAATCTGTGTATTCGGCGATCCACCAACTTCATTGGGACAATACGCTGACAGAGGAACAGCGATCTGGACACCTTGGCAGGCTGTGGGATCTATTCGCTACTTACAAGCCCGTCTCTGACTCTGAAGAGCCCCACAAGGTACGTGATGATTTGCATAGGTCGTCTCCAATGGGTGGTCTGATCCGATACCTAGGAAACGGATGAGGAGGACTTCAGGGTGAACTGGAAGGAAATTATCGCGCGACGACCCATGGACGTCATCACCCGGCACCACGTCAACGCTGAAGTTGCTGCCAAAGAGATATACAAGGAAATATACGAGCTACACTGCGCTGAAGACCGAATCAAGGATTTGGAACGAGACGAGCAGGACGTAGGTCGTCTTCTCAACAAGGACACACTGGACCCGGTGCAATTGCGCGCCGATTTCGATGATTACATTTCCCAAACGGCCCCCCCTTATGAGTCGGAACATAAGCGACTACAGGACCGTCTCCTGGAGCTCTCTACTTCGAGATCACAGAGGTACAACCTGCTTTTGTCACTTGCGGCTCCATTCGGCTGTCTGCTCAGTGCAAAGTTACCATCAGACGTTGAGTTTAATTCCTCTTCAGAACGAGTATGTAATATACATACGTCCTATTTGTTTTCATGTTCATGAATGGCAGGTGCACGATATACCTGAAGGAATAGGCCATCGCACATGGGCAGTCATCATTGGCATCGGTGCCTATCGCGAAAGTCCCCTACGCGGACCACCTCTGGATGCCCAACGCATCCAAGAGTACCTTCTTGTAGACTTGGGGGTCCCACACGAGCATATCTGTATACTTCGCGACAGCGAAGCCACTCGAGAGAAAATCCTCGACACCTGGAACACTCATCTTTTGAATAACCAGCACATTGGACCAGGTGATGCGATCATCATTTATTACTCCGGCCACGGCACGAGCATCCCCGCGAGCAGCATCTGGGATCCGCACAGTGAAAAGGGTGGCATCAAGGGTTACGTCGAAGGCATCGTACCCGTGGACCGTGGAAATCCTGCGGAGGGTACATCGGGCGAACTGATCGATGATATCATTGATCTCGAAGTCAATGAATTTCTCCGAAGCCTGCATGATCACAAAAGCAAAAATATAACGGTCATTATGGATTGTTCATTCAATGCGGTTGGCACGCGGCGCTTTGAGGATGCAGAGCATCGAATGGCACCGCCGCTGCCTCACATCCCCGCCTATTTTGCAAAGATTTCCTACACGGACTGGAAACAGCGATGTGCGCTACAAGGTACACCATCAGACTCGCCTATCAAGGTGTGGAAGAAGGACGCATCGACACACGTATGCTTGGCGGCATGTCAAGAATTAGAATTTGCTTGGGAAGTTGACGGCAAAGGCATATTCACCCGTCATCTCCTCGACTGGCTTCGCAAGGTTCCGTTGTCCAGCACATCCTACGTTCAACTAATAGAGCGCATTGGCCATCTCGCACGGCAGGAACCCACCGTATACGGCGCTTCCAAGGACAGTTTCATTTTTCAAATCGTGTAGCGACGGTAAATTTCTGCACAACGTTTAGCAGACTCCCCCTGATGGTTTATCCCGTTGTTGACAGCCAACCTGAAATATCAAGACACACGCAGATCTCGCAATCTAATAGCTGTGAGATCAATGTACTGCTCGAGTTTATCCTGAGGTTTACCCCATCCATTCCGCTCCCTTTTTCTCGGTTTTGCTTTCTTGTTCATTCGATTCTGGGGTCGTGGTTTCATGTTGTAAGATTATGGGAGATTTCTGTAGCTCAATAGCCAGTTTTGCACATTAATAGACTCATTCAAGTACGTCCTAACTATGTGCGCTATAATGGGTGGAAACGCATGATAGCTGCGGCAGCCACCGACCGGGACCTGCTACCAACCCCGTATCGCAACCAGTTCCATACGACCAACTCACCGGGACATCGATCCACCTGCAAGGCGCAATTATCTCATCTCCCCCGGTCAGCCTAATAAGCTGTACCTCCATGGGTATAATATTGTGGCAACGTCTCACATGCATCAAGTATTACATGCATATATAAGTATATATACATATTGCAGTCGGTGCTTTTTTACAACAGCATGCGCCAATATAAACCAGGCTCAGCGAGACGAATCACTCGATCATGATTCCTTTACTGTAATCTTATATTGTATCAAGCACCGCAAACGAAAACACGATCGCCCTCCATCTACATGTACGCCTGTACAAGCGCTCGAGCTGTGGAATCATGCATAGGTCGGGAGCTGGCAGAAGCTAGGGTGTGTGTAGCCAGGAGAGGTGGTAAGAAGGGCGGGGTCTGAAAAGTCGTGCCTAGGATTGAGTGAGTCCGGAAACACGTGGTGGTGGTGGTACGTATTATGAAGTTGATCATGACCGACTCAAGATCTTTATCCAAGCCCATATCGTTTTGCAGAGCGAGGGATGATCGATTTGTGGAGTGGAAGTCCAGCAGGTGTGCCTGCCAGTGGGTCCAGTGAGTGGAGGCGTCACTGCTGCAGAAAGGTCGACTCAAGGGGCGAGGCAAGTGTGAGGCACCCATCCATGGGAGCTGTCGGTTCAAGCAAGTGAAGCTGCACTCACGCTCATATCATGCTCTTATCTTTAGTTCTTCGACCCCCCGCCCCGCCTCACTCACGATATCATTATGCAAATATGAGGATCTCCATCCCAGATGGCAGGTCCTTTCAAAAGGCGTCAGACTGATCGAGTATCCGATCTTTAGGGATACAACCTCAAGCGTTCGACTCGAGCCAACCACGATACTTCACCTGGAGTGTCCCTCCTAACCTGCGGAACCATTGATTTCGTTCTCGTCGTGCATGAGGGCTGAGGGTCCGACAGAAATTCTTGTTGTCTCATCGAGTCCTCGAATTAGGTATCTGAATCAGGTGGTAGGAAGGTGATGAACATCCATACCGCGGCATGTGACCAAGTGACGAAGCAGAGAACTCGACCAGGATGAGCGCATGGGCATTGTAAAGCCGTCTTCCTGCATGCGCGTGCGTCAGATCCTGCGTTGTCCTCCGACTCTAGTGAGTCTATTAGTATGCAAGACAGGTGAGCGAGATTGACAAGTGTCGCTGAAGTCCTAGAGAGCAATCAAAACCATTGTCGTACAGTTTAAAAACATAACGCCATGAGCGTATACAACCACGGTCGGCGGGATGGAGTTTGATCCAAAATTATCGAAGCGGCCAGCATCACTGAGGGAAAAGGAAGCAAGGGGTTATAGTGGAAAGGGAGTGGAAAGGGAGCTGAACGGTAGTGGAACACCGGATGGATGGACTTGGGCAGCACATTACGAACACAAGAGTTGTATTGTGACAATTACAAGCGCCTTGATATTGCCGTTTGGCTGTAGAACAATGCCATCAGCCATCAGGAGCATGCTCAACATTAGACGATAACCCAATCTGAAAGATGTAGCTGTCCTTGGAAGTGCCGTATACAACGGGTGTCTGCCATCCGAGACAACCAAGGTGATTGATCAGCTGAACGTAGGACGTGCTCGACAAAGGAACTTTGCGAAGCCAGTGGAGGATATACTTGGTAAATATGCCCTCGTCATCGAATTCCCAAGCAGATTCGAATTCACGACAGGCCGCCATGCATACGTATGTCGACACGCCTGTCTTCCACACCGGGACGCGCAGGTCTGATGAACCCTGACGCGCTTTTTGTCGGCTCCATTCTAGGTAAGACATCTCTGCAAGATAGGCGGGGGTTTGGGATAGAGGGCTAGCGAACCGAGCCCTGGCAGTAAGCTGCTCTTTCCCCATGACCGGACGAGCCGCATAAGCACTGTAACAGCAATCCATGATGACCGTTATATTTTTGCCTCTCCGATGATACAGGTTGTCGAGAAATCCATTGACTTCCAGATCAATGATATCATCGACTGGGTTACCGTTCAAATCGACACTTCCACGATCCACGGGTGCGATACATTCGATATAACCTCGTTCACCAGGCCAAATCCTGCTCGCAGGGATGCTCGTACCTTGGCCGGAGTAATATATTATTATTGGATCGCCTGGTCCAATCTGTGCATTGTTCAAAAGATGCGTGTTCCAGACATCGAGGATGTTCTTTCGAGTAGCTTCACCGTCAAGAAGTATGCGGATATTATCCTTTGGAACATCTAAATCTACCCGAAGGTAGCGTTCGAAATGTGCGACATCTGTGAGTGGACCACTAAGTTGATCCACAGGGTTGGGATAATCGCCGATGCCAATAAGGACTGCCCATGTGCGCCTGCCGTTCCCTTCAGGTAGATCACGAACCTAGCAGCCATAAGCATGAAATAGATGCAATATATGTCCAATACATACCGAAGAAGGACCGAATTCAACGTCAGATAGCAACTGTGCGCTGGATTTATGGCCGAATCGATCTGCAAGTAAAGAGAGTAACTTGATCCTCTGCCATCTCAAATTCTGGAGCTCCAGGAGACCGTTTTGTAGTTGGGTGTCGTCAGGGCTTGCGCCCGTTGGGGAAATATAAGCGTCAAAATCGGCACGCAATTGAACAGGGTCCTGGATCTCCTCGTCGAGCCGACGGCGAACCTCCTGCTCGACAGGCTCCAAATACTCCATTTTGTCTTCAACGCAATATAACTCATAGATCGCCTTGTAGATCTCTGTGGCCATAGCTTCATCAGTGTCACGGATGATAATGCTCAGGGGTCGTTTCACGATAATGTCTTTCCAGTTCGACCAGAAGTCCTTGTCACGACTTTCCTAGGTATCATATGAGACCATCCGCCAGAGACGATCTCAGATCACGTACCTCATACGACTCTTCGGCAGGGTCAGAGTCAGGCGAGTAACTAGCAAATATTTCCCAGAGCATGCCAAGGTGTTTGGATCGATCTTCCATTGTCAGTGTATTGTCGGAATACAGCGCGTGGATCACCGAATACACGCGTTTGCGTTCCTCGCTACTGGCGGTTACTTTGTCTAAGGCGATGGCATCCACTTGGAACTTCCAATATCCACCATCCCAGACGGCGCGTAGCAGTTCTTTCTTTTGGTCTACGAGGAATGTTCGCTGCCCAGCTTCAATATCACTGGCTTCCAGCATCTCATCGATGTCTTCCAGTTCGGCCGCCTGTCTGCGAACTTTTCTGTTTGGCCCAATGTTGTTGGATACTATATTGCGCCAGTTTAGCCAACCAGAACCGGGGTCATACATTGGCGGCATGACAGTAAAGCGAGAAACCGAGGGCAGGGAATTCCGTTTCTGCAGCTTAGGGTGGACAATGGCGTTATATCACCTGCAGGATATTTCACTGCTAGCACGAGGTTTCTGCAAGATATCTATTCATACCTGGTCGTTTCGCAACAAGGTTGAAGTCGCGTTTTATTCGGTCGCGGGAAGTTGCGCGTGACAGTGACGGCTAGTGACCTGGTTAGCTGTGATCGGCGATCATAGACAGGCTTTGGGCAGCGAATACCATTAGCCGCTTAGAAATCACTCGAAATTAACAAAACGCCCGTGGCACGATCCTTATTGTAACGGGAGCCGACACATGTATAAAAATTCATTACCAGCTTATCCATGGTAAATGGTAACCTAGGGATCGCTCAGGCGCGCGAACCCTTGCTTCTATTTACCTACCAGATGTTACCAAAGGATTTCGTGCTAGTTAGTAGCACGTGAGTGACTACGTATGACCGGACAGCTCGGACTCAAGGCATGTGTTTGTGGCCCAGAAGTATGCTGTACACTGTAACTTGGCACATCAGAAGGTGTCAACCTGAGATTAAATCTGAGCGGGGTTTCAGATAAATACTCCGAACGAATGAAGTATTACTTACGGTATTGGGCAAAGAAATCACGGCATTGACTACAGTTACGAATTTGGCTTCTGCTCTGGCGATACTCCTAAGCTTGAAGCAGATATTACTCCGATGCGGTCCTGAGAGCTGTACCCTCGAACTTGACTCCGTCCCTCAGCTCAGTCCACGACGGGACCACAACCTATATCGATTGTACCGCAACGATACTAGGCCGTACAAACATCTAGTAGGGGCCGTTCTGTATTTTCTTGGTAGGCTCTCAGTAGTTGTTGGAAGCGGCGCGTGTAAAGTAAGCTTGACTTTGGCAGTGATCGCTGCACTCATGACTAACGGTTCGCAAACTCAAGTGCTTCAACCCTTGGACGCCGGTTCTGGTTGGCCAAACTGGCGCAATATAGTACCCAAGAACCATGGGGAGACCAGAGAAGTCCGCATAACGGCGGGCAAACTGGAAGACATCGATGAAAAGTTGGAAGTGAGTAACATTGAAGCTCAGCAGCGAACATCCTTGGTAGACCAAAAGAAAGAACTGCTACGCGCCGTCTGGGATGGTGGATATTGGAAGTTCCAAGTGGATGCCATCGCCTTAGACAAAGTAACCGCCAGTAGCGAGGAACGCAAACGCGTGTATTCGGTGATCCACGCGCTGTATTCCGACAATACACTGACAGTGGAAATACGAACCAAACACCTTGGCATGCTCTGGGATCTATTCGCTGGTTACCAGCCTAACCAGGAGCCGCAACCTGAGGTACGGGATCAATCGATCATATGTTGTCACCGGCGGGTGGTCTAACATATGTGGTATATAGAATAATGGCAAGGAGTTCTGGATCCATTGGGAAGACATAATCTCTACACGACCTATAGACCGCGTCGTCCGGTACTACCGTAGATTCGATGATAAGGTTACTGCCAGGGATATCTACAAGGAAATCTATGAGCTACATTGCGTCGAAGACCAAATTAAGCATTTGGAGCAAGACGAGCAGGCGGTTGGTCGTCTTCTCAAGAAGGAAACCCAGGACCCTACGCAATTGCGTGCCGATCTCGACATTTTCATTTTCAAAGAGGGTGCACACCCTGGCTCAGAATACAAACGACTGCATGACCGTCTCCTGGACCTCCAGACTCAGAGATGGCAGAAGAACAAGTTGCTTTATTCACTTGGTTTTAAGTTCCACGGTCTATCCAGTACAACGTTGCGATCGGACGTTGATCAGTTGGGTTCCCATCCAGCCAGGGTATGTAATGGATACACATTACATTTATTTTCATGCTTATGAACTGCAGCCTCGTGATATACCTGACGGAAGAGGGAAGCACATATGGGCCGTCATCATTGGCATTGGGGCATATCCTAAGCCCAACACCCTCACTGGTCCACCCAGGGACGCTGAACGTGTTCAACGCTTCCTTACAGAAGACTTAGGTGTTCCAGAGAAGACTAACATCCGTATGCTTCTCGACGGCAACGCTAATCGAAAGAATATCACCGACACCTGGACCAATCATCTTTTGAGTAACGGCGAGATTGGAGGAGATGACGCAATCATCATTTATTACTCCGGTCATGGCATGAGCAAGCGTGCGGACACAATCTCAGGTTGGTCTGATGCAAAAGGTTTCATCGAAGGTATCGTACCTGTGGATCGTAGAGACGAAGATATGGATCAAGAGGGGAATGTAATCCCTGCCATCGATGATATCATTGATGTCGAATTTAACAACTTTCTCCGAAGGCTGCATGAGAAATGCAAAAATATAACCGTCATCATGGATTGCTGTCATTCTGGTAGTGGGGCACGGGTGCCAATGGAGCAAGGCACACAATCGTCGAAGGCTCGGTTCATCAGCCCTCTGTCCAGTACCCCTGCCTATTTGGCAAAGATGTCTTACACAGAATGGAAACGGCAATGTGGGATTCACGGTTCATCAGACCCACAGGCCCGCATATGGAAGGCGGATACATCGACACATGTCTGCATGGCGGCTTGTCAAGAATTTGAATATGCTTGGGAAGTTGATGGGAGGGGGATATTTACCGAGAACCTTCTCCACTGGCTTCGCAGGGTTTCTTTGTCTAAGACGTCCTACGTTCAGCTGAGGAAACACATTGGTCCTCTCTCCCGGCAGACACCTGTCGTATACGGCACTTTCAAAGACAGCTACATCTTTCAGATAGGATGAGTCGCCTAATGTTCAGCAGGCTCCTAACAGCTGATAACGTTGTGCGTTGTGTACAAGCGAACTGGAATATCAAGGCGCGTGTAATTGTCGTAATTCGACAACTGTGATTCCAATGCACTACGCTTGTCCAGCCTGCGTTCCATCCCCATCTATTCCCCCTGCATCCCTTTCACTATCGCGCCCTTTTTGTTCGGTTTGTTTTCTTACCTCTTCGGTCCTTGAATCAAACACCATAGACTGTGGTTGTATACGCGTATTGCGTCGTACTTCTATATTGTACGATGGATTTCGATCGCGTCTTGTGAACTTAGAAATTGACCTTAACCAAGTAGACTTATCCAAGTATAACTACGTCCACTACAGCAGGGGGAAACACCGGACAATTAAGCACTCGCAAGGAAAGTGGCAATCACGAACATGCTGGTCCTCTTCTTTGGATATCTCGACATCGCCTCGATGCATCAATTTCATCGGTCGTTAGAATTGAACCTCGCAAAAAATGCACTCACGGCACGTATCGTATCATTGTCTACCAAGCGGCAGGAATTTCCTGTGCAGTGTCAACAGAGGCCGAGCTGGGACTTGATCCATGGTGCGTGAGGATGGCAAACTCAAATAGCACCTGCAGAGGGCCTTTGACTTTTTTCCAGTCTTTGCGAGATTTGGAGGGTCAGCCCTACTGCGCTGCGGTGTGGGGAGGAGAATACTAAGGTTGTTTTAAGACGCCACATGTACAGGATGGTGGGATAACAGCGAGGGTGTTCTGTTGTGAGAGATCAAGTCCACGTGATCCAGGAAATAAACCAGTGGGCAGAGAACATAATACAAAGATGTACGATCCTACTTAGAAAGGATAAAATTCGTCGGTCACTGTAATTTAATGAACTGTACACATCCGTTGATCATCCCTAATAATGACGCGTATCATAGCCTAGTCTGGAATGGCAATTATAACCGCAAAGACGTATATACAGCATGGGCATAACGCGACGTGCGCCTCAATGATGAGCATAGTGGGGCCATACAATGTAGTATTTGTGGTCAAGAACGCCCATTTATGCGGTGTTACCCTCCGCGCGCGATGGTAAGAAGATCGCTGTCACCCTGGTCAGAAACCGTCATGACACTGCAAAGGTTCAATACGGTGAGCAAGAGAGCAGCAGAAATTAGGAAACCTGGACACACCCCACTCGGTAAAGTTTTCTAGCTGCAGTATCAAGCGCAACGTTCGAACCCGCAAAATGGTGAACGGAAGTTTTCGACAGCATTGCATAGTACTCGATCTCTGACTTGCGGAGTGGTGGGCAATTGTCACTGCGTATTTATTTTAATGCTGACTTGTATCTTAGTGTGTACTTGCCAGACTTTACGACAAGCCCAAGACGGGTGGCGATTGGCTCGCTAGATTTTGTCAACTTGGATTTGCAGGGAACCGATCCCGGAATTATCCGATTACCGACGAACTGGCAACAAGCTGCCTCTACACTTTCTGTCGGGAACCTCAGCGAATTCCACGTTGCTGTCCGCCACATGGTTTGGCTGAGCAGAACGCAGACGGATGGCATTGTCGTCTTCATGTTTGGGATTCAAGTCATAGGACGCCAAACACAACTTGAACATGTCAATGCTTCATCCATATGCATTGTGATCTTACTCACAGCATCGCGCGCCAATTTCTTTCGAGTTTGTAGGTTACCATCGTCCCAACAAGCACTTCTCGCAGAAAGGCCTAGTCGATCTCTCTCGCCGCTAAGACACCATATTGTCTACAGCGTGCTAGAAATCTTTCATTGTATACTTGAGTACCTCATCGCTAATCCCCTTGATGCAATATCCTATGCTCTCCGTGCATCAAACTTATTCTTTCTTCTCGTAATCTTTTCCGACAGGTGTTCGGTAGAACTGATGGCCTTCAGCGCGCTTATCAATGCTGTTCTGCTTCATTTTATATGGACGTTCCAAATAGCTGTGCACCGCCTAGGCGCCCTAATCCTTTTTAGTCTGTCGCATGTCGCAATTACCCCTTCATCTCACGTACATCAGTACCCATCTCGCTTAGATTCGGAGACTTGCACGAGCGTGGCGGATAGTTGTTGACAGTCCATCTTGGCGTGAGTTGGTCTGTTTTCCTTAAAAGCTAAGATACTGAGGGCATCAAGATAGACTGGCGTTACCGGCCTTATCCAAGATCCTCCTCAAGCTAGGGAACATTTGTGTGGCGAGACGTTCAATGTTTGGCTTCCCATATCTTACAGCGATTTGCACGAGCTCTAATTGAACGTTTGCAGTTTTACACGTCACGGTCGTCCTTGACCAGATGAACGAAGACGTAGTGGATGGGGATTTAGCACGGGATATCCAGTGTGCAGTGCTCAACCGCGAGGGCGAACACAGGTCCTACGACGCGGAGTCTCTAACGCACCTGATGGAATATGTCGTACTCCACACCCCTGATAGCGATACGAACAAACCTCAGTACTTCACCTCCCTGGCTGCTTCGCACGTCGAACGCTTCGAACGCTTCGGAAACGTTGCGAGCCTCGAAAGAGCGGTATCTGCCCTTGAGGATGCCGTTCGACTCACCGCAGATGGACATCCTGAGAGGGCCTCCCACCTGTCCAACCTCGGCAATTCTCTCCTCGCACGCTTCAAACGCCTCGGTACCGTGGCAGATGTTGAACGGGCGATTGCTATTCAAGAGAATGCTGTTCAACTCAGTCCTGATGCTCATCCAGACAAGCCTGCCTGTCTGACCAGTTTGGGCAATTCTCTCCTTACTCGCTTCGAACGCCTTGGAGACGTTGCGGACATTGACAGGGCTATTTCTGCTCATCGGGATGCTCTTCAACTCACTCCCGATGCTCATCCGGACAAGCCTGGCCGTCTGTCCAATCTGGGCAATTCTCTCCTCACTCGCTTTGAACGCCTTGGAGACGTCGCAGACATTGACAGGGCTATTTCTGCTCATCGGGATGCTGTTGAACTCACTCCCGATGCTCATCCGGACAAGCCTACCTGCCTGTCCAATCTAGGCAATTCTTTCCTCACTCGCTTCGAACGCCTTGGAGACGTCGCGGACATTGACAAGGCTGTTTCTGCTTATCGGGATGCTCTTCAATTCACTGCCAATGCTCATCCGGACAAGCCTGTCTATCTGTCCAATCAGGGCAGTTCTCTCATCACTCGCTTCAAACGCCTTGGAGATGTTGCGGACATTGACAGGGCTATTTCTGCTCATTGGGATGCTCTCCAACTCACTCCCGATGCTCATCCGGACAAGCCTGGCCGTCTGTCCAATCTCGGCAATTCTCTCCTCGCACGGTTCAAACGCCTTGGAGACGTCACGGACATTGACAAGGCTATCTCTGCTCATCGGGATGCTCTTCAACTCACTCCTGATGCTCATCCGGACAAGCCTGTCTATCTGAACAATCTGGGCAATTCTCTCTTCACTCGCTTTGAACGCCTTGGAGACATTGCGGACATTGATAGGGCTATTTCTGCTTATCGGGATGCTCTTCATCTCACCCCCGATGCTCATCCGGACAAGCCTGGCCGTCTGTCCAACCTGGGCAGTTCTCTCCTCGCACGCTTCCAACGCCTTGGAGACGTCACAGACATTGACAGGGCTATTTCGGCTCATCGGGATGCTCTTCAACTCACTCCCGATGTTCATCCAGACAGGCCTGACCGTCTGTCCAATCTGGGAAATTCATTACTCCAGCGATTTGAACGCCTTGGAGACATTGCGGACATTGACAGGGCTATTTCTGCTCATCGGGATGCCCTTCAACTCACTCCTGATGCTCATCCGCACAAGCCTGTCTATCTGTCCCATCGGGGCAATTCTCTCCTCACTCGCTTCCAACGCCTTGGAGACGTCGCAGACATTGACAGGGCTATTTCTGCTCATCGGGATGCTCTTCAACTCACTCCCGATGCTCATCCGCACAAGCCTGTCTATCTGTCCAATCTCGGCAATTCTCTCTTCACTCGCTTCCAACACTTTGGAGACGTCGCGGACATTGACAGGGCTGTTTCTGCTCATTGGGATGCTCTCCAACTCACTCCCGATGCTCATCCGGACAAGCCTGGCCGTCTGTCCAATCTCGGCAATTCTCTCCTCGCTCGCTTCAAACGCCTTGGAGACGTCACAGACATTGACAGGGCTATTTCAGCTCATCGGGACGCTCTTCAACTCACTCCTGATGCTCATCCGCACAAGCCTTTCTATCTGTCCAATATGGGCCGTTCTCTCCTCGCTCGCTTCCAACGCCTTGGAGACATTGCGGACATTGATAGGGCTATTTCTGCTCACGGGGATGCTGTTCAACTCAGTCCCGATGCTCATCCGGATAGGCCTGGCCATCTGTCCAATCTGGGAAATTCGTTTTTCTGTCGCTTTGAACGCCTTGGAAACCTTGCGGATATTGACAGGGTTATACTTCATTTGGAGCAGGCGTCACGCTCTTCTGCTGGTGTCCCAATTATTCGCTTCATGGCTTCATTGGGTTGGGCAGCATGTGTTCGACTAAGACATTCCTCCCCGCTGGAAGCTTACGGCTGCACACTTGACCTCCTGCCTTGGGTTGTCTGGCTGGGACTAACTGTCACTGGCCGACATAAGCAGCTTGCCAAAATTGGTGATGTTGTCCGTAGCGCTGCTGCAGCAGCAATTGAACAAGAGGAATACACGTTAGCTTTGGAATGGCTTGAGCAGGGTCGTTCCATTGTTTGGGGTCAGGTACTCAATCTCCGCAGTCCTGTTGATCATCTGCGTGCAGCAGATCGTGCGCTCGCAGATCGGCTTGAACAGGTCTCCAAGGACTTAGAAAATACGACTACTCGAGATCCTTCCTTTGTACCGACCGGCCAGTTGTCCTCGGAAGACATTGCCCAGAAGCATCGGCGTTTGGCTTTAGAATGGGACAGCTTGGTGGAACAAGTCAGGGCACTGCCCGGCTTCGACGATTTTTTGCGACCAAAGAAACTGTCACAGCTCCGAAAGGCTTCCCGATATGGACCCGTGGTCGTTATCAATGTTCACGAGATCCGCTGTGATGCCCTGGTAATCATGGCAGATTTAGACGAGGTGATACACATCCCATTGCCTAGTTTCTCGCATGTTCAGGCGGAAGGTCTACAACGCTCCTTGGATGCCATTCTGTCAGTGCCTGGCCTTCGTGCTCGGTATTCGGACAGAGACATGACAAGAGTTCGTCTCGGTGTTGGTAAGAACCCCAACGACACCTTCCGAAGCATTCTCTCCCAACTCTGGGAGCACGTTGTGAAGCCGGTGCTGGATGGACTTGCCCTTTCTGTACGTGACTTGTTTGATATTTTTTACCGTTATCAAACGGCATTTTTTGCACAGATATCACGGACAGTCGACCCTCCCCGGATTTGGTGGTGCGCCACTGGGCCTCTTGCATTCCTTCCGTTACATGCAGCTGGAATCTATGAGAGCGACAAGCCGGGCTCTCGGATATCGGATTTTGTTACCTCGTCCTACACCCCAACGTTGACTGCCCTGCTTGAGGCACCACGCGCCGACACATCAACACTCGCTGAGTTCAAGCTTCTTTCTATCGCCCAGCCCGCTACTCCAGGGCAGTCGTCTCTCCCCAATACCACTAAGGAGCTTATTCAGATCAGACAGCAGGCTGCTAATCTTCCCGTCGAGAGCGTGGAAGGAACAGAGGCAACGGTAGCGCGTGTGATTCAAGGCATGAAGGAGTGTACTTGGATCCATCTCGCTTGTCACGGTACACAGGATGCGGATCATCCGACAAAGAGTGGTCTTCTTCTGCAAGATGGACGGTTGGAGCTCTCGGAAATCACACACACACCCCTCCCACACGCTGAGTTTGCCTTCCTCTCCGCGTGCCAGACTGCAGCAGGAGAGAAACGTTTGTCGGAGGAAGCTGTTCATTTAGCGGCAGGAATGTTACTCGCTGGATACCGTGGTGTCATTGCGACAACTTGGTCTATCATGGACAACGATGCACCTTTCGTTGCAAATGAAGTGTACGCGTATCTTTTCAAGGATCAGCGACCTGACCGGAAACGGGCCGCGCATGCACTCCATCATGCTGTGCAAAAACTTCGCAATGACAAAGGAGTCCCATTTCTCTCCTGGGTGCCGTTCATACATGTCGGAATATGACGAGCTTTGCCTACCTTTCATACCTACTTGGAGGGGGTGGATTGTTACTGAAAAATTTTCCTCTTTGTTGACACTTTGTCCGTTTGGTGGTTTAATTGATAGTGCGTGGGGTTATATGTTGTATTTAGCATTAATTGTTTGTAGATAGTTTACAAACGTCAATTTGAGAGCGTACTGAGAGAGTTGTACATCCCATTGGTGAGTGTCAGCCGTAACCTCCGCATAACTAGTTGTAGGTCTAAGGCACCAAAAGAGGGCTGGCAAAAAAAAAGTAGGTCGTGCTGCCACATACCTGCAGGAAACCTGTTACACGCCAATTTATGAGTCCAGGGACTTTTTGAAGACTATAATTTTATTCCAGATCGGCTCAATGATTTCAAGGTCACTGATGAGGTTGAGATAGTATGTGGTATGGCCAAGTACTATGGACAGCCGCAACATAGTACATCAGAACCGTAGTCCAGGAAGTGTGACTTCTTTAAGCCTCACCAGAGCACCAAGATCAACTGTCCCCGGTCGACACAATTGTCCCTGAACCGATATGACCGGAGGGGTTGGTGAGCAGTGGTAGGCTGGTGGAGACTACAGGTGCGACATAGTAGAAAGAGCAGGGCTAAGATGGGAGAACATCCCATTAACGCAGGGCGGTTTTGAGATGCAGGAGGTACCGGAGGGTAGATGTTCCGCGGCAAGGACATGAAAAAGAGGGTGCGAGAATGTGTACGGAAGAACTGAGCAGTGAGTGTTGATTATAATGTGATGAACCAGAAAACACATCATTGGAAGACGAAGAACGTAGATAAGGAATGTCAGAAATGATTATAATATTGTGCGCAAGACAACACCGATGTGCTGGGAACGTGAGTGTGCACCAGGTACGAAGCCTCAGAGCATGGACCGAGCATGGACCGTGCGCATGTGAGAGCCGACGGGAGGTAAACGAGGATGAAGATGGGAATATGGCGCAACTTATATAGGGTGGGGACGTGTAAACGTTGCGAACAGCCGCAGGGTCGTGTGAACTGCTGTTATACTCCAGTATTTTCGCATCAGACTAGGCAGAGTTCCGGCACAGGAAGAGCTAAGCAGGCAAGTAGCAAGATGTGACAGAGTGCGAGACAGGAAAAGAGGAAATAAACCTGGGGGGAACACCACTAGCCTACACATACACATGTGAAGGACCATTGACATGGAGATCCTCAATGGATTGTGCGAAGGGAAGGGTGCCCAGATTGTGCGAATGTGCTCTGCGGGGCGAACGACGGCGACAGTATTTGGCCGTGCTGGTGTTCCAAGGACACGACACATTCAAGGCATCATTGGGAGTGTAAATAATATCAGGCGAAGAGCTGGCCGAAGTGGGATACAGCGCGATGTCTAGGGAGACCCAGCCTCGCAAGTTCATCATCGGGCACTTGAGGCCAGCAATCTCTTACATAAGTTCTGTCCAGAGCCGTACGTTCAGACACGCGTACACATGTACAAATCACGACCACATTGCTATTGGATAAATCTACATACTAATATTTCCTCATGCCTCCAGCACCTGAATTCCACATTGTGTACCACCCACCCTTCAATCTCTGTACACGCTTCCAGCTGCCCTTACCCCACCCCCTCCTCATGTTCAGCCCCGATCATTGCACATGTAGCAACATGCTCAACCCCCCCCCTTCAGATGACGTTCCGCCGCCACCGTTGACAGATTCCACACTACCCCACCACCTACGCCTGGCGGCCCGCGCAGCACGAAGTCGAGCGACTGAAGGACACAGTCATGGTGCAGGTACGTGCTGACATTTTACTGCACGAGCGGCGTGACATGTCTCTGCTCTCTCGTGTATGTGTGATGTGTGCTGTTTCTCCTGCACGCTCACGGAACACACGGCAGGAACCCCCACTGGTCGCTCTTTCAGCATCAGGAAACGCTTTGCGGCGCTAAAATCATACATAGCTGTGTATGTATATATGTGCGATCCATGCGCTTATATATAGTTACATGCCGTCTGTG
>QFFB01010091.1:276-15327 GCA_003316465.1 Ramaria cf. rubripermanens
TATGGTGTCTATGGCTCTTCCCTGTAGAATGAGTGAAGATCCACATAAATTTAAATTGACTGGCCATTTATACTATTCATGGATAATCTAGTAACTATATACAGGGTTATACCAGCATAGCTTATTGGAGATTCCACTGGCACTGGTGCTTGGAGTATCCCTTCACAGTTTTAGGGGATTATCCATCCAGCCTGGTAAAAATATGTCCACCTAATAGATTGGTGGATACATCGGTGGATGCAAATCCAGTGGAGGATCCGCCGGCCGACGATAGCCGCTGGATCCTCCAATGGACTTCGGCGGGGTTTGTTCCCGCAGCGGTACCTGTAATACTAAAAGCCTTGTCAAGAAAAACACGGTTTGGAGCCACCCTACATGACCTTGTCTGACCTGGTGTTCGATGTCGCATCGTGACACGATACAAGGACCGAAAGTGTTCGGTTTCGAGGCGACCATGACGCGTGACCGAATACTTGGTCAAAACGCTACAGTATGTTGAGGTCAGTCTTAAGGAGCATGCTCCATGTTCTTCACGATGTAATTTTCTGTGGTCCTTGGATCTCACGCTGAGGGCGGCGTGATCTCATGACAGAGGACAAAACACGGTGTAGGAAGGCATGTGATATAACTTACAGAACCTGTCTTAAAAATCTAGCTAGAACTACTGCAATCCAATACGATCGACGCCTTGCCTGACCTTACCAATCAAATTTCGCATTCCATCGCGTAAGCCATCGGACTGCACGCCTACACCACCTTCGCCGGTTGTACGGTACACCCCCGATGTAGCACCGCCAAGATTTACGTTCAAATTTCCTAGCTGGAGATTCAGCGCAGGCGCATTCGACGCAGTATCTGGTGGCGGTGAGTAGATTGACGGCGGGAAAGTCGAGGCGGCTGAGGATATCATCTCCAGGAAACTTTTGGCTTCATGAGTAACTAAACCGAAAATACCAAAACTACAGCGCACCTTGATGAATTGTGTACACACGTCCCTCCCAGGAGGATGCGTGTCCCTGAAGAGGGCGGGGCAGGTGTACCACTGGGAGATCCCGTTGATGATCCGGGTACTGAAGTGGAATCCTGATTGAGGACAGCCACAGTTCGAGCTTCTTCATATGTTGTACCACCAATCATGAATACTATTACATCCTGTGGTCTGCACATTGATGACAGTAAGTATATCGTTGAAGTCAGACATATGGCATGACGTACCGTTGCAGCGACGAATTCGGGCCAACGCCCTGTTGTCCTTCCACAAAAGGGTAGCTCGAGTCTTTCAAACGACCTCGTAAGAGATGCTCTAATGTCTGAGATAGGTGCGGAGCGTGCTGAGTGTATACATTCTCCACCCCCTGGATGCATCTGTGAATATGACTAGACACGACCAAACAATCAGAGTACCTTGAGGCCCTTGAGAGCGCTTCGGCCTTTAGCGAGTAGGGTTTCGTTCGAAAACAGATCGTCCTGTCGCTGGTCTGAACCTGCCAGATTCAAAATTGCATACACAAGCTTGCATTGTATTAGTATCACAGCTCATAATGCGTTGGCAGAAACCACACCTTAGCGTCCTCGCGGGAAACACCTCTCTCCAGGAGCGAATTGATCAAAGCTGCCACATTGCCTGCTGCTGTCTTCTGGTATCGCAAGACGTATAACATGACCAGTCGCAGTTTATTCGCTGGCGGGATCGATGGGTTAGCGATCTGGGCCTGCACACTCTGTGCATGTCGCTTATACTCAGTCATACTCTCACAAGCATGAGTGGCTGCAAACCTTCAAGTCCCCACCAGAAGCTGTCGCGAGACCCTGCTCGACTTCTCCCACCTCAAGTAGCTGATCCCGACCCACAATTCTGCTCAACTCTCCCACCAAAGCAACGTGCTTGCTGACGTTTCCCCCAAGCTTCCGGAACTCCGGATAATCTTCTACGAAGCGTTTCATGTCAGAGATTGAATTGATGGCTGAGGGAGAGATTGTTCGAGATTGATATGATTGCACATAAGTCTTGAGTGAAGATCCAAGGTCTCCGAAGGTACTCAGATACTGCGATGCGAAGAACGGATCTGTCTGAGTTGTGAGCGTTATCTCCTGTGAAAACATTAGTGCGAATATGGGACAATGGGCTACGAATAGGACGAACCCGTAGCTCAGGACGGATATCAGGTACAAGTGAAAGGTCGACACGTCCATTTTGAATGTTGAGCAGTTCATGAACCATGGCTTGATAGGTCCATTGTGACAGGAGAGGCGTTACAGGGTCGTTCCGTCGATCAAGAATTAACAATAATGGCGGTACTTGTGTCAGCCGAAAGTCGAACAGCGTAGCTTCCGACTGTATTCGGTGCTGCCGAGGGATGAGTTTACGGCAAGATTGACATAAAGACAGTGATGATTACCAGAACTTCAACCCCTAACTTTTTGGCTAAGAAGCTCATCCGCTCATAGCGAATGATAGGTTTTTTCTTGAGGCTGAGGAGTACCGCGATGATTCCCTGTACTGAGCGTTCAAGTGCGGCCTCATTCCAGTTGTTGGGCGTTGATCCCCAGAGAGGACGTGTCGAGGTGGGGTGATGATTCAAAGAAAACAAGGAAGGCAAAAGGGGAGCATAATCGGCGAAGTATTCCTTACCATAGGTGAGGTATAGACAGGCGGTGCTGCTCACTAGCTCACCTGCACTTCTCGGACAACCTCGTACTCGTCCACCTCAGCCAGGCGCTCAATAGCAACTTTTGTCAATATATTGCTGAAATCTGTAAGCATAGTGGTAAGCTGAAATTCGTAGATTGATACTGGGCGAGACGGCGTGATTCACCCACTGACAGAGATAGTACTCTCCATACTTTGGCTCCTTGAGTTCATCAGCCAAAGCCTCAAGACTCTCTCCACTGGGCCGTAGGAAACAGACACATTTGAGGTGAGCCATGCGGTCTCGCTTTTTGTTGTCTATTCGATCTGTGAGATAGACCTGATGTGAAAGAAGGGTAGACTGGGTGGAGGCAAGGGAGATGATGGGTGTCTGAAGCAAGGTCAGAGAAACAAAGACATGCACGAAGGCGCCTGGCGTACTGTGTGAGAATCCAGCAGAAGGACTTTAATAGCAGAGGGCTCGGACACCATCTTCGTAATGTAAGTTTCTATAGCTTTTGTGACATCCATATTGGAGGATTAAGTTTGGTGGCGATGTCGGAAATGCCTGGGTGTGTGGGTCACGTGCGATGTAAGTCACGTGTGACCGACTTTGACACATTACCAGTCTCTACAGTATAAGTGTTCGTTACAAAACATAGGGACGACTATCTTCGAATATTGGAACTATAGGCTCGGGTCTACACTTATAGTGCATCAGTTCTATGTGTTGGGGTTAAGGATTCGGCACCGCACGGCACTTCGGTGCAATGACGCCTCTCGACGATTCAACGATAGTACATAAAGGTAGACAAGACATCTTCGAAGCGTTATGCAGACAATGAACATATGGATATTATTAGAGTAGTTTTCATGTACATAAGGACAGCGACCTTCAGTCGCTGCATCAACCACTCTAGCTCTAATTTATTCTATCTTCGATCTATATAATTTACTTATTGTCAGTACAGTATTCGGAATCATTGTTCTCTGGCAGTCAGGCTTAAGTATTCACAAGTACTCTCCGATGGCGAGCTATAACTATCTCGCATTTGTCACGAATAAGTGGTTTAGGAACACGGCTATAAAAACCGGTGCGGTAATTGTACCTTGATTACTAGCTTGCTAGACAGCTGGACTCTATCGAAGCTGAGATCTGATCCTTGACAAGTACAGAATACCGTAAGTCTTGTGGCATGCCATACCATTGAAGATTTTCATAACTTATAAGGTTTGAAGAGACATATTCAGTAGTCAATCGATTGTTACTACTTGGGACATCGGCCGCAGGCCCCGATTTCACCGAACGGGATACTACTAAACATGCTGCGCTATCCCCCAGCTACGCTTAGTATTACATGAACTCGCAAAGATAGCTAAGACTAACTACTTGTATATTTGGATTTGGTATAGATTACTGGCAAAAGTGCCCAGCAAACTCGGCGGGAGATTCCGGACCCGAGAGCATGGCTCGGCATATCGGCATGATAAATCGGCTTGTCCAAACACTCGGCTCTGACAATGCTTTGAAGTCTCCTTTGGAGTGTTTGGGTCAGAGATTTGTAATGCCGACAGGGCCAAGCCATGCTCTTGGGCCCGGAAAGTGCCGCCCAGAGCTCCTGGTTAATCGAGATAGCACACCGCAGACAGGCTGGTTGTAGATCTCCGCTGCTGCCACCCACAACCGACTTCGAACGACTTTGGGACTTATAATGAGTATGTAGAATCACAGTTCCGGGGGTGCTGAGCGATAAAGATAGGGTTTGCGGTGCAAAGGTGCCTCAAGGATCGGCAGGGGGATGTGCTGCTGAAGTGGAATGATGTAGTTTAGGCGGTCTCTACCATTGAAAAGAGCGGTATAGCAGTCAGCATAGTAGTTGCTCATACAATGAGAGGACTAGAATACAGGGATAGGGGTGCCGTGTGTTTTGATCAACTTCCCCATACCCATTCCCATTCCCATTACTGATTGTGCCCACCGCTGTACTTAGAATCCCAATCTCATCCCACCCTCTGCAGTCCACTGTCCATGTTGCACAAGAACCACACCCATGGCTGTATCCAACAATACCCTAAATAGTGCCATGCCACCCATCTTCAACATCTCAACACCAGTACGCCTTGCGCAAGGGTCGTCGTAAGATTATCGGTAGCAGGTACCGGTGCGCGGGAACAGCGACTCGCACACACTATACCAATGGCAGAGGCTGCTGCTCAAGAACAACCGCGCCCATCGCTCTCACCTCACTACAGCTTCCCTACGTGTTATGTCAACGGTGAATGTCGAGTAGGGCTGGGGGGTGCTTAGTAAAGGACGAGTGAGCGAAGTTGGCCCATGTTTCTTGAAATACAAGCCCTTCGATGGTACCTACTATCACCTTACTTTTCCGCAGTCGTCCCATTAATGTGAGAGTCCGGGGGTTTGCAAGAAAAGAGTTCGAGCGGCTTGGTATCTCGATCGTGTGCCGCGATGCCGAGTAGTAACAATCAACTGTAAACTCTATGATACTTATTCAAGCCAATATCGCCTGTACCTGTAGATAGAGAATATTCATCCAGATTATAGCCGGCGGATGCCGTCAACGTAAACGAGGATTATAGCGGCGGCCACCTTATTCCCTTAGACCATATTGCTCTAGTGTAGAGAATAAAAAGTTCTAGAAATTTGCTTCATTGATAGTAGCAACTACTATGTTCGCCTTGCTCCGAATGCGGGAAAGACAGTGGGACTGTATGCGTGATAGCTCCGGTGACAACCGACGCTAGCTGTTGACTGGTTGAAATCTTCGCCAGTCGACATGGCGGTGAGGTGTAGTAACTGGAGCTATCATAGCTACTGGAGAAATAGGGCCGAGTAAGTTCAAAGATCAATGTAAGTGAGAGTATGTTACCAATAATTATTAGCTCAACCGAATGGTGTGCCTAATATTTTCAATTCAGTTTGCTAATAATTATTGGTAACATATGCACTCTACTAGCTGTTGTCGTTAACGATCTAAACGGCGATCAGGAGGCATCGGTGACAGTTGTCACACAAGTTCCGCATGTGAGCGCTAGGATGAGATCTGGATTACGATTTATAATCTAGACTACACAAACAAATATTCTCTAGTTCATCAACAAGCGGTGGATTCCCAATAAATATCAAACAATAAATTAATAATTAATATTCGTATCTCTCGTAGCGACGCCGACCAATGGCTGAAAAGCTCGGACTAATGGAAAGCGTACCCGGAGCAATGTATATATAGAAGTATATTCCAGAGTTCCCCAACGGTATATAACCGACGCCAATATGCCATTATATCCTTAGCGGACAACGATGTACCTCCGCGCGCCCTTATAAGACCAAGGAGGCAGGATCCCCCTGCCCGTGACCCTAGCTGAGTCCTCACAAACGTTAATCATCAGTTCATACACATCCATGCCACTGTTCTATAGCAGAGAGATGGAATATGTAGATGACATAGAAAGGTCAGTTCCCTCTAAGCCAATGATGTCCTCCAACCAAGCCTTCACTAACTCCAACTTTTTTGACTCTGTTCCTCGCAGAATTGGTGTCATATCCGTGAACGCTTCAGTTTTAAGTTCGAAACCATTGCTATTTCTTTCGTTTTTTCTCACCATCGTGCAACCCCAGCTCTATTCACCTATGACTACCTTCTGAATCTTGCCAGGGAGGTAGGGCTGATGTGGCACCGTCCGTATCGGTTTTCGTCGACCCTTTTCTTTCTGAGTCGATATCTCCCTTTCATTGGCATGCTATTTGACCTAGCAACGATGAACGTGGCCCCTGAAGGCACAACTAATGAGGTATTCTTATCCTTCCTCTAATCATCCTCCGGACACATTCACATCAATGTTCACCGGAATATAGTATGGCTCTATCCTTGACATTTCAAGCCACGTTGAATAAAGAACTTAGAACCTGTAACCTGTTGTTGCATTTCGTGGATGTGACCCGACTGTCGGTTAAGACAACCACTATAGGTGCTTCGAATTGGTGTCCCTCATCTCTCCACCTAATCCAGCCGCTAGTGGTTTTGATTATCCAGACGTATGCTTTCTACAACCACAATCGACTTATTCTGGTTACCCTGGGCGGCTTTGGACTAGCTATGATCATTGAGAGTGCGGTGAGCATGTGTTGGTGATATTCACTCCGATCTGCTGGTTTACTGTTGACAGATTGAAAAGGCCACGAGCACTTGCTCTTTAGATCCACCAGACAATCGTTCTTTGTGAGTTTGTGTTGTATATTTCAATCTGTACATTGAACTTGATGTTTTAGACGTAAGTATTTCTGATTACCGCCTATGTGGTCAAATAAAATTCTGTTTAAGGAACCGCTATATCTGTGGTTGCCTTAACGGCGTTTCCGACCATCGTATTGCCCCTGACACTCTGGAAAATCTTTGTTATCGTTAAACAGAGAGGGAAATTTCAAAGGAACGTTCGGGGGGCAGAATTAATAACTGTAATGATATTTCAAGGTGAGAATGTCTTGCTAGCTCCACTTCACAAATGTTTGAGTGTATGCATAGGTTTCTGCATGTCGTACGTAACATTGATGCCAAAATAGATATATGTCAATGACATCGTTACAGCGGCGTATGCGTTCTTCGTCTCTTCAACGTGCTGTGGTTTTTTGTGAGTTTTTCTCCACTTCATACTCACGAGGTCTCCAGCTCATGCAGAGCCAAGCTTGCACCAGTAAATCCTATTTTGTTTTGATCCGAAGTAGACATAGTCAAACCTTATAGACGACATTTAACCTAAGGGCTGACCCCTTTACTTCACCGTGAGTGTAACTCTTCGCATATGATGTTCTTATCAATAGGATATTCAGGGTCACGGCCATATTTACGGCTCATTTTCTCATGTCGCTTCGCAATGTTAGCGATAGACTGCCTATGTCTACGAAGTCATTGGCTCTCACAACCGTCTTCTGTAGCACGGATGCTGATGTGTCAAGGGAGCTGGCTGCGAGGGACCACGAGACTGACTAGTCAACAGCTGACGGAAGGACAGAAACTACGCGCGCCACTAGCTAACCTCGGGAACTTCATCACTTGGAAGGCACGTTCGAGCGAAATCGCGCCTTCACTGGGCGTGGTAGCCTAAATCATGTATTCATTGAAATTGCATGGTAACAAGGAACGGTAAAACTCAACGCCAATTAACTAGACACCCAAGTGGCCCCCGATGCTGGTCATATGGAGCTAAGATAACCGTGAACAACCTTGATTAGATAAGCTACGGGGCCCGTACCAGAACGAACTCGGCCCTGTCTAGCATTGATCGATCAACTGTCAGCCGCACTGCCGAGGCAAAAAAAGGATAGATGAATTATTCCTGAAGATGCATGCAATGTCTTTATCGTGGTCCCTTTCTAGGCGATGGTTGAAATATCTAGTCCGACTGCATTGAAATACCGAGTATATATTCTATAAGTTATTAGAGATAAGTTCGTCGTATACTTATCCTTTTGCGAAAAGTTATCTCTGCACGCAGCGAAGCTTTTGCTGCCCGGTATCTTGATAAATTTGTTTGCAACTTACTCAAAACTCGATGCTGCGGCATACCATTCACTTTGATATGGCACGATAACATTTATAAAATAGGTAGGTTATGGGGAAATACAACAATCCCAGGTAAGAAGGCACAGCAGTACAAGAATCAGATCAGGTGTTGTCACTCGACATCTGAACCTGAACCAGATCCGTCGTCGTCGTCGTCGTCGTCGTCATCTGCTAAAGGTCAGGCAAGTCGAGGGTAACAAGAGTGATGACGTGACAGACCGTCAGCAATATCGCCTTCTGGCATACTCGCTAACGCTTCAGCCTTCCGAATTGCAGATCGAAGTTCGTCATCGAGCTTTTTGTCCGAAGAAGAGACAAGATCAATTACAATGTCCCCGTTCTTGTCCTTGATCCTATGACAACCATCAGATCATTGCACAGGTGACCCACTCGACTGCATCAATATTTTATGCTACATACTTGGTATTTGCCCCAGCTTCGAGCAGATTCTCTACAACGTAGTTACGCAGTTCGGGATCAGCCAAGTTCTTGATGGCAGCGTGAAGTGGCGTATCATGTTCAAGGCGATTTTGGAAGTCCACGTCACATCCTTCGAATGATAATAAATGCTCTAATACAGTTGTTGAGCCCATTTGGGAGCTACAAGGTGGTGTTAGTTATCAAATTGTTTGCTGTCAAGGGACTCACGCATAGTGGAGGGCTGTTTTATAAAAGTGTATTCATTATTGGCACTGAGTGGCGAGGGGAGAGTCTCCAAACGCACCAGTGTTTCCCAATCTATCGCCTCAAGCAATAAGAAGAAGTTGGCCTCGTACGGGACATGAGCGTGCCTTGACTATGCACGCACCCGTCTTTAAAATTGATATCGAACTGATCGGAGCTCTTGAACACCTCCAATAGCAAATCCTCGTTGTCAGATCGCGCCGCTGAGATTAGTTGTTCATCTGCCAATCTCAAAGATTAGGGAACAAAGTGAGCACGCGATATACAACATACTACGGCTAGCACCTTCGTGCTGTTCTGCCATTGCAAGAGATCAAAGGGGCAGCAAGTTGTTTCAAGTTGCTTGGTTCGGGATATGCCGTGTGGCGCAGCTGCCGGACAGGCTTCCATAGATCTTCGCTACTACTTATGCCTCAACCTAAACCCAAAGAGCCTGAGACGGAGGAGCGTGAAGGCTTACTCTCGGGAGAGACCTCTAAGAATGAGGTCTTAGACGATCCTCCTCAGGGTTGGTCTCGAAAAGCACTGGTCATCACGTCGGTCTCATTCATAGGAATCCTACTCTGTGCAAGTCTGTTGCCGCCATTCCTTGGTTATCACACGAGCGGCTGGGAGAAGGATGACTCGGACAAAGTGGGGGGCGAGAAGATTGGATTTTCACAAGGCGAAACCTTGAGGTCGAACGGAACACACGACTTCAAGCGTACTGTCTTGATGGTGTCCATCGATGGCCTCCGTGCCGACTACTTAGACAGAGGGCTCACGCCACACCTCCTTCAGATAAGTAGAACAGGTTTGCGTGCCAAGTGGATGAGGCCCATTTTTCCTGTGAGCTGCCCTGAGCACTACCTTAGTTTGTTTATGTCTCGTCTCACTCATGGCATGATGGTTTATGATAGACATTGACCTTCCCGTATGTGATATCCCCCTTTCTGTCTTTCTGCTGATATCTTTCTTCAGGAATCATTGGGCATTATTGTTAGTTTTAATATAGTACGTATGAGACGTCATTGATGCTGAATGTCAGGACCGGCCTATATGCAGAATCTCATGGAATAGTCGCTAATGTGGGCATTGGTTCATATCTTACAGCCTATTGATACCGTAGTCCTCGGGTAATCCATTGCTTATTTATGAGCTCTTCCTTAGAACTTTTGGGATCCAAAGACCGGCACGGTTTTCTCTTACTCTGACCCGAAGTTGTCGTGGAATGCTTCGTGGTGGAACGGCGAGCCAGTAAGTCTCAATTCAGCACTTGTCACTGCAAGCGATTTTCTTATGCATGTATTATGTATATTCCTTCGTTGCCTTTTTCTTCTTCTTTGCTTTCCTTCAATGAATTCACCGTTCTTACATTCATCGTCGTACTACAGATCTGGGAAACAGCGTCTAGGGCAGGGCTAATTACTGCAAATCTCATGTGGTAAGAGCCATATACATTCACATTGATATCATTTACCAACTCTGTATATTGAGGCCCGGGCCACCAGAGACACGAACGGGTGTGAGCCCTACCTACTTTGTCCCGTGGAAGGTAAGTGACCCTAGCTGTACGTCTCTTGAACAACTGGTGTCCAACTTCTTATTAGGATCAAGTGCCTCTCACGGAGAAACTCGATCAGCTCATGGCTTGGATTGACCTTCCTTTGGACGAGCGACCACAGCTCCTACTTGGTCTGTCTGAACTCCACGTGTCACATTGCATGCGCTATAGCTAACGAGCATAACTAGCGTACGAGCCCTCATTGGATCAAGCGGGCCACAAAGCAGGACCAAATTCCAAACTCGTAAATGACACCCTGGCTTACGTTGATCATTTTGCCCGCGATCTTCATTTAGCTCTTGGCATGCGGAATTTAACGAACATTGTGGACATTATTTTCGTGAGCGACCACGGGATGACAGACACTCAGCACGTCGAATTTATCTATTTGGAAGACATCATTGGCACCGATTATGTTGATGCTATAGAACATGAGGATGGTAACGTACAAGGGAGCTACTAGCAGCAGAGTTTCGCCGCTCACATTTATGTTACCATCGTAGGATGGCCGTCCATGGGACTGCGTTTTGGCCCAGAAACCAACACTTCACATGTTCTTGAGCTTCTTACTGCTGCATCAGGAAAAGCCCCGGAAAAGTTTTCTGTGTTCACTCATGACACTATGCCGCCTGCCTACCATTTTTCCCATCACCCTCGAATAGCGCCTTTATATATCGTTCCCCAAATCGGATACGCGCTGACGAATCGGAACGAAGGCGACTCTAGGTACACAAAAGGGGTGCGCCACGCTAACATGACCGTATATGAGCTTCACTGATAGGGAATCAATGGCAGAACCATGGTTATGATAACACCGACCCGTCCATGTATGCTATGTTTGTCTCTGACGGTCCTTTCTCCGGGAAGGCAAAACAAGGAAGAAGAATGCGCGCTCGGTCCGCGTCGAACTTGTTTTCACGATTAGTCAGACGTTTGAGCGGCCACGATGGATGGCATACCACAGGAGAAACGTATGTAATGCGCGGCTTCCAGAATGTTGAGCTGTATGGGCTCGTTACCAAACTTCTCGACATTGAGGCGTACGCCGCCAAAACTAATGGAACCTCTGGATTCTGGGATCGATATCTATAATCGACTTTTTGTTTCGGCCCATCCTTACGTAGATATATGCTTAGGCTTGTTTATTTTGCTGTATCATGTATATCCATCAACCATATAATTTTGCATTTATCCACATGTGCCCCGATGGTATGACTACGCGTTTGGTCACGCCTGCCCTCTTTGAGTATCCACCAACCCAGGTTATGGTTTCATTCAGCTCTAGGTAAACGTATGTGTCGCTATAACGGTCAGAGACCTTGCCAGCTCACATCCAGACCTTCCACTATGACAAAAGGCTCCCCACCAAGCCACTGGTTCACTCTATTCAGATCTCTGTCCCGCAATCCCTTTCCCCCGTCGTCTGATACGCCTTCTACACCCTCTGTGACACCTAAGCATGCCCATCCAACAATCATCATGCCAGGCGGCCTCTGTGCGCCCACTCTCGGGTCAGACATAGCTTCTACTATTCCTCCTAATGTGGATCGTACTACGCGTTGATCAGGCATCGTCCCTCGCTCAATAATACACGTCGGTAAATAGTCTGGGTAGGCGTCCTCCAGCATTCCTCGCACGATCTCCGCTAGTCTCGCGACGCCCATCAGCACTAGCACAGTTGTCGCCCGCTCGTACAAGGGAACACGCCCACTCTTCCCCCCCTTTCCAACGCCAGTGCATATGGCAACGCTTTCCGCCACGCCACGCGCTGTTACGGGGATTCCAGCCGCAAGAGGTGCCGCCAGCGCGGAACTTAGTCCAGGAATGATGGTGGGCGGAAACCCGTGCGCAGTGAAGTATTCAACTTCGGATGAAGCTCGAGCATAGAGCATGGGGTCGCCTTGCTTGAGCTGCGATATGGATAAGAACGTAGTGTGGGCTGGGTATAAAGATGACGCACCCTTACAACCACTTTGCCTTGCCGTGCCGCTTCCAGGGCAGCATGCATGAGCTCTTCCTGGGCTCTGTCTGCGTTGCCAGGAAACTTGCGGGCGATTCGTAGTTCAACATCTGATGCAAGGTCATTTTAGATTTTCAGGATCAGGACGCTATACTCACGTTTGGGGATTGCGCGAAGCACTCCTTCAGGTACTAGCTTGTCGCTCAATACCAGGTCTGCCGTTCTCAAAGCACAAGAAGTCGCGAGCGTGAGTAATGATGGGTGGCCTGGGCCTGATCCGAGAAGCAAGATGCGGCCATCAGTCGTGTTATATTGCTGTGGAGCTATCGCCGGCATATTATGGTGAGTTGGCGCGGATGGGATGGCATCCCTTAATGAGTGTGTGGTCTCCCCAGCCATGATAGCCCTCGGAAGTACTTTTGATGTCCCGCTTAATATGCCATCAATCCCTTCATCGTCCAAGGACGCCAAAGACTCGAGCGGCCAGTACTCACTGACTTGAGCAACCCACCGCATCCGTCGTTGTGTTCCCGTCTGTGACGTCTCGTCCGATTCCTGACCCGAACTTCCCAAAGGCACCTGGGGCACCGGCTCGTTGGGAGTCGAGGGTAAGGTTTCGCCTTCGTCTTCACGTGCCAGGTCCTCGAGTCCATGATTTGCATGACCCAACAGGTGGATTGGCGTCGATCCTTCAATTTGTGGCGCTTGCACATCTGCCTTTGCCTTGTCGCGCAACCGTCCGACATTATCGACGGCATTGCCAATGCCTTTTGGCAATCGCGCAATAATCTCCCGGGTTATACGAGACGACAGACGACACCCTTTCGAATTCGTCACGATACCGACCTAGGGAGGCATTTATTAATCTTCGACACTCGAGCGAAGAACGCCCAACGGAGAAGAATCTCCACCTGCAGAGCTGTTGGCTCACTGCTCTCAGTACTCCTAAAACGATGTGTGGCGGGCAATGAGAAATCACATAAGGACGGCATATCCGTGGTGTTCGTTGGAATTCGATATGTACGACTGGCGACGTCGTATAAGCGCGATGCAGAAGCTTGGGAGCGAGGCGTCAGAGTAAGATTGCTCCTTGAGGCAATGATGGTATCCGAAATGCACACAAATGACACGGCGGGCACGCTCGAAAGCACTGAATGCAAAGCGGCCTCATCCTCGTCGATTTCCGTGGAAGATCCTACATGTGACCCAGCACGCCAAAGCTTGGCCTCATCTTCAATTGACCGCCATTCAAGCTGCCTCTGTTCAACTCTCCACTTCACTTCGTCGCACGCGCTTTTTAACCCGCCCCGTCCAAGAAGCACGACATGAGCATCGGCTTCTAAACAAGAGAACGCACGGCTTGCCGCAAGCTTGCCAGATCCTACAATGACCACGGTGCGCGATTGTAAGCGAAATGACAGTATAAGCGAAGCACCCGACGTGGGCTTCGGAAAACTCGCTGGGGTCTGCATACTAATGGTAGGGCAAAAAAATCTACGGGCGCTTGTTAGCTTCTGTAAGCACTTTGAGTCACACTTTGCATGCGCGTTTCGTCAACGCGTTTCTTGAGTCGCCAAATCAGTGTTCCTCGCTCGAAGTTCGGCCAAAGGTTTTTCTGTTCGACTCTCGTCATGTCCACCACAGAGTTGGACGCACTTAACCAGTCTATTCGGGACCAATCAGCATTACTTAAAACTCTCCGAGAGCAGCGCGCTGAGCAGACTAGTATTGATGAGGCCCACAAAAAGCTCGGAGATATGAGACGGGCGTTAGGACAACTTTCTTCTGCTGGAAAGGAACGAGATAAAGCAGATGGGAAGAGGAAGGACCGATTACTTCTCAAAACAGCCAAGGGCACGCGAGATTTTGGTCCTGCAGAGACTGCATGTCGATCCCACATCGAGGCCACAATCAAGGATGTTTTTACCTCGTTTGGAGGGACGGGGCTTGACACGCCCGTTTTCGAGCGTAAAGACATTCTTGCTGGGAAGTATGGAGAGGATGCCAAGCTTATCTTCGACCTTGCGGATCAGGGCGGTGAGCAGCTTGCCCTGCGCTACGACCACACTGTTCGTACATTGCTATCCGTTCACCGAAAACTTCTTTACGCTCTCGAAAGGTACCACTGGCACGCCACCTAGCGTCATCCCTGCCCTCTGCTGCATCCTCGTCTTCCAAGCTCTTCCAGTTTGGAAAGGTCTATCGACGAGATAATCCCGTCGTGTCGAAGGGCCGAATGCGGGAGTTTTCCCAGGCGGTATGACGAGATAGTATCAAGCATCCACGGTGTCTTACTCAGCTACCTACTTAGGACTTCGATATAACTGGTGTTTGGGATACCATGGTTCCCGACGCGGAAATAATTTCTTTGCTCTCCACAGTGTTGTCCCGGATAGATGTGGGCGAGTATACCATAAAGGTGCGAGAGTTGGACAGGTTCCATGCGCCGCTGTTGACACGGTGTTAGCTTAATCACCGCAAAATCCTCGACGGTCTCTTCCAGGTTTGTGGAGTCCCCGATGAAAAAATACGGACTATTTCGTCTGCAGTAGATAAACTAGACAAGGTGGGTGGACAGCCAGACAACAGAAGTTTGGGTGCTAACGATTCCCAGCTTCCCTGGTCAGAAGTTCGAAAAGAGATGATCGATGAG